>JAIPRM010013934.1:0-11065 GCA_025469315.1 Stegophylla sp. TES_Ste_2020
TTTCGTTAATTTTTCGACATATTTTCACCGCGCTTGGAAAAAGTATTGGGAAATTGGAAAAATGACCTCTCTAAAGTACCATCTGGGTATGATTCCGGTTCTATAGAGATATTGATCGAAACTTTTGTTCCAGTATTTCTACACGAAAAAGTGTTTACAGAAAGAGAAAAAAAAAATAAACATCATTGTAAAAACACTAGCTTCTTCACTTTGTTCAGAATCTAAAATTGAAGAATTGAGAAATTCAAAAAATGACCTCTTTAAATTACAATCTAGAGGCAAATCTGGTTTCAAAAAGTTATTGATCAAAACTTTTAGACAAGTATTTCTATACGAAAAGTATTACACAGAAAAAAAATAAAATAAAATAAATAAACATCATTATAAAAACACTAACTTCTTCACTTAGTTCAGAATCTAAAATATTTGGTAATATATGTACAACATTAACGAATAACGAAAATTGATTTTCATATAGTCCCTTTACCTACCTAATGAACATCCCATAATTAATTTCAATTTACTATAAAATGTAAACATCATAAGAAAATAATAAAGCGGCTCTAATTATCGTAAATCTACATTAATATTCACTATTACATAATGTATATCATGTTACCTTTACTCAGTCACAGTTGAAAAAAATGTAAAATATTTAGTTCACTGGGTAAGATTATAACCCGGTACCGTCGCACTCGAATTTAATGTTCTAACCAGTAGACCAAAAAAAAAATAGCGTTGAAATAGTAGAAATTTAATATAATAACCGAAAATATTGAATTTTTAAAATAGAATAATTAGAAAATTATTGATGTTCATGGATTTTAATTCACATCATCGTATTCAGCGTCAAAAATTACATACGCTGGTGATTAAACATTATCAACCCTCTTCGGTTGAACTTCTTCTAAATTTATATCATAATATTTGTCCATACTTTCTCTAATATTTTTCCAATAAAACGCTTGTAAAATGTATAATTATTCATCAGTAAAAAAATTTATAGTACCAATATATTCGTCATTAAATTATCCACGTATGTATCATTATCGATTTTTTTTTCAATCACACCCTTGTAAAATTTTAGATTCTGAACAAAGTGAAGAAGCTTATGTTTTTACAATGATGTTTATTTATTTATTTTTTTCTTCCTCTGTAATCACTTTTTTGTATAGAAATACTCGTCCAAAAGTTTCGATCAGTAACTTTATAAATTTAAAATCGAACCCACATGGTACTTTTGAGAGGTAATTTTTCAAATTTCTCAATATTTTTTTTAAGAATGCGAAAGAACTGAAAAAAAATTGTCAAAAAACGGGCAAAATATGCGATTACCGCAATATCTGTAAAATTGAAAATTACTTTTTGACATAACTTCTAAAATAATGCAGCTAAGGACTTGAAATTTTTATCAACCACTAAAAATAGTCACGAGAAAATTTCATAAAAATTTCAAAAAGATTTGATCAATTTTGAGTTAAGTACAGCATTTTAAAAATTTCGGAAATTTCTAATTTTTTGTTAGTTTTTATGTAATAAAATTTTTAATTTTTGATATTAAGCCTTGAAAATTTAATATTATCTCACTGACATATATGTCTACTTGACCTGAAAAAATCTTAAAAATCGTTAGTCAACTTTTTTTTTATAACCGTTTGAAGTTAGAATTTCGACTTAAGTCGTTAGTTTGACCTAAAATCACGCACTTTAACGTACATATAAGAAAATTGGTTCTACCGATTGTTTTGAAATTAGGTGTCTAGTTAGATAATTTCATTGCGAATATTTTGGTGCAATAAAATTTCTTATGGACAAAGAATTAAATATTATACAAGGGTAAGACTGAAAAAAAGTCAAAGAAAGTACGGACACTAATAATTATTTATTATTCACTTATCTTATCCTACGTATTTTTCGAAGCTAAAGTTAATACGATACAAGTCGGTAATTACGGTGTGTACATAATTTAATTGAAAAATTTTAAAAGAAAATAAATTTAATTTATGAAACGTTTTTCAACCAATTATTTAATTTTGCATATTTATTTCTGGTAATGTAAGTTGATTTTACATTTTTGTCATACTCTTTTGAGATTATCTACGAAGCTTCATTAAATCCACCTACTTAAGAGTATTTAGTATGAGCATTGATTTATAAAATACTTGTAATTATGAAAATTTTGTTTGATAAAAAAAAAATGCATATTTTTAGAGCATATTTGTAATTTTTTAAGCACATATGTGCGTGTATATCTAGTATTTTTTAAGAGCATTAAGTTCTGAACACTAATTATTATTGTCCGGTTACTGGATGCCCATTACATCACGAGCACCACTATCACAGTTATGCGGAAGCACGTGTTATTATTCCGTAAATGGTTGTATAACAATTAAAACAGACATGGCAGGCATCACGCCATCACTAAGCATAATTTACCATAGTGGCATAGGATATGATCTTTTTTGGGAAGGGATCTACAGAATTCACGAAAAGTTGGATTTTCTGAAAATTCATAAAAAAAAAAAAAATTACAATCAACAACCATTACAAATAACTTTCTGGAAAGCACTGTGTGACGAGGGGGGTGAATATATATTATGTAAGAAAAAAAAGTTTAAGGGGGAGGGGGGCGATCGCCACGTCACCCTCCCCTTAAATTCGTCCTGTGTGAAATATAGGTGAAATTCTAAATTCAAACCGTTGTAGAGAAAAAAATTTTACTTGAGATTTTCGAGATTTTTTCAGGTCAATTAGACACGTACGTCAATGAGATCATATTAAATTTTAAAATTCTCAATAGCGAAAATCAAAAATCAAATTTACAAAACCAGCACAGTGATCTGTTTGAGCGAATAGGTGACACCTCATACAGATCACTGCACGGCGAGGTACAAGTGGGTCGGCGGCATAATATATATTTGCCGCGAGTCGCGAAACGATTACGATTAAACTAGAAAATCTTAACTTAATTAACTTTTGATTTTCTAACCGTTTAAAGTTAGAATTTGTAAGAAACTGCTCATTTTTACGTAAAATAACGATTTACTTTTCAATAGTTTCAAAACTTTTAAAATTTAAATTATACTAATATTTTCTATTATCAAATTATTCCTTATGTGTTTTCATATACCTGGTTTAATATTCATGAAAACTGATCATTTAAATAATTTTTTACAACTGTTTAAATTTTAGAATTACAGTTCAAACAATGTCGATTAAACCAAAAAATGGCAGATTTTTCTTCCTTTTATTTAATTTTATTATATACCAGTATTCTTTTATAAAAGTTAATTTATATTGACGTGTTTGTTAAAATCAGTTGTGGCAATTTTTAATCATAAGTGATTTAAAATCAAAACACGCAAAATTAATTATTTTCTCCAATATTTAAATGATCACCGATTATTCTGTTATTGCCTAAAATAATATTGTTGAAATCATGAAAATTTCAACAATACGTTATCATAAATGATATTCGGATAAAATGTAAATGAAACAAATTATTAAACGTACTCAGTATAAAATTAACAAATATTGATGTTTATAATTAACTGAAGCTTCACTCAGAATCGTTTTATTGAAAAATTATTCACCGTTCCTTTAAAATCTAACACACCCACCAAGAATATCCCACACAAGGTGCGAAGTATGTCCCTCCCTTTTTTTCTGTTAATTGGATCCCCTTCGAAATAAAATCCTGACTACGTCCCTGTTCCAAAATGTTCTAATAGTCCAAAAGTGATTAAATTTGTTTTAAAATATATTCGAAGTTGTATTACGACATTATGGTGTTAATAAGCGTGAATATTTAAATTACATAGTTTTAAAATTACTATCAAATCACTAAAATATATTTTATGCAAATCGAGTTTACGATGTATTTTGACGTTTCGAGTATTTTTACATAAATTTGAAGTTTTTTTCTTCATTTTGGAATAACTATATATAATAACTATAAATAAATTTTACAAAAACTACTCGGGAACCATTATCTTTTGATCCAAACTATATGAAAATTTAAACTTAGATAGAAAATCATATAAGAAAGATTTTGGCGCAAGAAAATTTTGAAAAAGTGAAAAAAAAATTTTGGACATTTTTCTAACGTTTTTTATCTCATTTATTTTTTATATTATTAACTTCCCTCGTTCAGAATCGTTTTATTGAAGAAATGATTTATCGTTTCTTTAAAATTCAATACACCCGTCAAGAGGATCCCACCCGTCGTACGAAGAACACCCATTGTGCAAAGTACGTTCGGCTTTTTAATTCTATGTACGTAAGAAATTTTATTGCACCAAAATATTAGCTATGAAATTCTCTATCTAGTTACCAAGTGTTAAAAAGATCACTTGAACCAATTTATTTTTATGTACGTTAAAGTGTGCAATTTTATGTAAAATTAACGAATATCGTCAAAATTTTAACTTCAAACCGTTATAGAAAAAAAAGTTGAATTACTATTTTCGAGATTTTTTCGGTCTATTAGACATGTATATGAGTGAAATTATATTAAATTTTGAAGTCTTAATATCGAGAATTAAAAATTGTATTACATTAAAACTAAAAATAAAAAAACGAGAAATTACTAATATTTTCAAAATGCTAAACTGCCTATACTTAATTCAAAATTGATTAAATGTGTTTTATAATTTTTATGGAGTGTTTTATAGTGTTTTATTATTTATAGTAATTGGTGAAAGCTTCAACTTTCTAGCTACGTTTTGAAGTTATGTTAAAAACAATTTTCAATTTTATGAGAATTCCATCAATACCATATTTTACCATTTTTTGTCAATTTTTTGAATTTTGAAAAAATAATTGAGAAATTTGAAAAATTACCTCTTTAAAGTACCATTTGGGTGTGATTTCATATCTACAAAGATACTGATCGAAACTTTTGGATGAGTATTTCTATACTAAAAAGTGTTCACAGCAATATTAAAAAAATAAAAAATTAAATTAAATAAATATTTTTGTAAAATCATAATCATACATTTGAAAATCATCAATACTCAGTTGACAATCATAGTACACCTACCTATATTTGCTGTTAAACCTATCTACACCAAAATAATTAAAAAATTTACAAGGTTTTTATGAAAAAAATATCGGAGAAAGTACAGAAAATTGACTATAAATTTTAAATCCAATAAATAAAAATAAACATGGATTATTTTGTAACTAATTAATAATATTAGACTACAACTGGACATTTGAAAAATGTAGTAAATTTTATTCGATGTAAGTACTTAATATTGGAAAAAAAGTTAATTCTATAAATAGTTCAATACACAGGGATTCACAGAAAAAGATCAAAATGCCAATTACATTAATTACTGAGAGATTATCGATTTATTAATTTAAAAAAAAAATAGATTCTTACTGAATTTTTTATTTTTATTAAAACTTTAAAAGGTACCTTATATACACACATAATAATTTTATTTCATTAAGTAGCTGACATGTTACTGAACAATTTGGTATATTTGGAGCGTTTAACTAACAAAACTCAAAGAATTAAAAATATAAGTATAAAAAGCAAGCCAACTAGCCCCGGTCTCCCCTACTCATATTATTATCTATTGACGTTTACATTATCATATTGATCGTTTTTCTAAAATATCGGATATTTGTTACAAAATTTTGAAAAATTATGAGGATTTTGAAAATGACTTGTCTCGAGGAAAATTATTATTCAAATATTCTCTGATCCAAACAAGTGTTAACAGCAAAAAAATAAAGGATAAAAAGTAAAGTAAATTATAGACAAAAAAGCTGGACATACTTAGCACCACGGATATTCTTTGTGATATTCTTTGTATACTCTTGGTGGGTGTGTAGAACATAAGCGTAAATATGGTAAAAAATTTGGGGAGGGCTTGAAATTTTACTTAACAATATTATAAAACCTGTATCTTTACCACAGTACCACTCTATTATACTTAATCTATTAAAAAATAAATAAATAGGCAATAAAAGTCAAATACCTAATGATAAAATTGATCTTTTTTTCCACTAATTTATACTCATTATACAATTATTAAACCATTATCACCTTTTCCATTCTCGTAAACAGTATAAGTAGCTATAATCTTTTAACATGTGTATTGATACACACACACACATACACACACACACACACTCACACACAATATTTTTTTTCAAATTGGAACATTTTTTTTTTTTAACAATAAAAAATTTCAATGAATTAAAATAAAATTTAAGGATTCTAAAAAAAAAAGTGTGTACTTCGCTCGTCATGGTGTTTTTCGTCGGGTGGGATTCTCTTGACGGGTGTATTGAATTTTAAAGAAACGATAAATCATTTATTCAATAAAACGATTCTGAACGAAGGAAGTTAATAATATAAAAACAAATGCGAAAAATTCGGACTGCCTGGTTAGAATCGAACCCCGGAACTGTTGCGTCATAACGGTATCGTCGTTCCACTGCACCACACTAACATATTAAACAATCTTTTCAAATAGTGGGTATTTAGTATTATAAACGAAAATATTGAATTTTCAAAATAGAATAAAATAATTAGAAAACTATTGATGCACGTAGATTTTATTTCACACCATCGTATTCAGCTTTGAAAAATATAAAAAATGGCGAATAACATTACTTACCAACCATTTGGGTGTTAATTACAAATATAAGAATTTGCCCGTACTTTCTCCGAATTTTTTTAAATCAAACCCTAGTTCAATCAAACCTTTAATTATTCGTCCGTAAGAAATTTTATTATACCAAAATGTTTGCAATGAAATTCTCTAACTAGAAACCAAACATCAAAACAATCGATTTGGTCAATTTTCATTTACATACGTTAAAGTCCGTAATTTTAAGTGAAACTAACGATTTTCGTCGAGATTCTAATTTCAAACGGGTATAAAAAAAATGTTGACTAAAGATTTTTGAAATTTTTTCTGGTCAATTAGACATATATGTTAATGAGATCATATTAAATTTTTAAGTCTTAATATCAATAGGTAATCAAAAAATTGTATTACATAAAAACTAACAAAAAGTTAAAAATTTCCAAAATTTTCAAAATGCTGTACTTAATTCAAAATTGATCAAATCTTTTTGAAATTTTTATAAAATATTCTCGTAACTATTTTTAGTGGTTGGTGAAAATCTCAAGTCCTTAGCTGCATTATTTTAGAAGTTATGTCAAAAAGTATTTTTCAATTTTACGGAAATTGTGGTAGTCGCATATTTTACCGTTTTTTGACAAATTTTTTTCAGTTTTTTCGCGTTTTTAAAAAAATATTGAGAAATTTGAAAAATGACCTCTCAAAAGTACCATCTGGGTTCGATTTTGAATATATAAAGTTACTGATCGAAACTTTTGGACAAGTATTTCTATACGAAAAATTGTTTACGGAAGTGGAAAATTTTAAATAAATAAATAAATAAACAATATTGTAAAAATATAAGGTTCTTCACTTCGTCCAAAATTTAAAAAAGAAGAAAATATAAACATCTTTATAAAAACACTAGCTTCTTCACTTCGTTCAAAATCGAAAAAATATATATCACAGTTAAAACACTATCTTCTTGCTCCATTCGTAATATAAAATATAAAAGTTAGTTTTCGTAAATATAGGTAAAATAAAAGATTTTATATATATTAAACAAGAATGAACTGTGTGAAAATAGCGCACAACATAAATTTCCACCCCTTAAATTTTGACGCTCTAAGCAACCGCCTACTGCCCTACTCTGTCTTCCTATTGGAAATTACGACTCTGGTAATATGGATATCATTTCTGTAATAAATATATTATTGTTAATTTACCCAACATTATTAACGGAATAAGTAAAAATGCCCATGGAATGCCGCCTACTGATGTCACTGATATAAGCGGATTTTTGGGCATTTTCTTGATCTTGGGTGTCGTGTCTTCCAGTAGATTCCATCTCTCATTTCGGAGTCGCCCTTTTGGTTTTGAAGTTATTGGTGGTGGTTTGAATTCACTTTGAAATCATCACAAATATTAATGTGAGTTATAAGCATGTTATGTTATAATATATTGCGATAATAATTTAGATTCTGAGTGGAGCAAAAAGATTTACAACGATGTTCTTTTTTTCGTTTTTCTATATTTGAGTAAAATTTGGCTTTAACATTTTCATGAAACTGATTTAATTATTTTATCACAACTTCAAAATCTTCAAGTTCTAATAAACTGATATTTCACCAATTAATCAAGGATGGCGTAGGACAATCTAGAAAGATTACAAGCAATTTGACCAATTTTTGGGATATTTATAACATTTTGGATGTATCTTAATTCTTTTACGGATACAATTTCGAACTCTTGTTAGTTGTTATAATGAGCTGGAAGTTTAATAAAACTTTTTACTTTAAAAAACCATCAAAAAATCTCAAAAGTAAATTTTTTTATTCAAGCATTTAGTATTTAAATATGTAAGAAACTTATTTTTTTAAATTTTTTGATACAACTTATCCAATTTATATTTAAATAAAATTAAGCTCAAATAAAATGAAAAATATTTGTAGAAATCGGCACGATGAATAATTTTTTACAAGCGTTAAACTTTATGGTTCTGGATCAAATAACTGTAAGCAAAAATATGGTAGATTTCTTTACGTGATTATCTTACAAAATTTTCAATTTGTTATTTTAAGCGTTGAAAATTGGAGAGGAATCCGATTCCGCGCGAATTATTGTGCATTGTAATACAATGAGGTTAATTATTATAAAAAACTAGACATATTTCCTACTATGGGCGCATCCTTCACTCTTAAGGTGGGGATACTCATGGTGGATGTGTTGAATTTAAAAGAAACGACAAATCAAAAAACAAATAAAATGAAACCTTAAATTTAGCACGCCAACACAGATGGTTAAAAGCAACACATAAAGTTATAAATTGTGATTATTGATGATAAATAAGCTGCTTGATATAAATAACACATTCAAATAAATGTGTATTTGTTTTTGTATTTGTATTTTTTTATTGTAATTTGTTTTTATCAGAAAACCCAACATATCTTTTACCTACTTAATAAATGATTTAAACTTGATATGTCGTGGTATACAGGTGGGTGGATAAATAGTGTAGATACATAATATACACTAGTTGCATCATTTTAACTATAGAAATGCGGAATCTAATTCTGCAAAAAAAAAAAAAACCCACCATGTGAAAAATGGCAACGTTTGCATTAGAACATAATATGTAATAGGGTTGAGAAAAAGGTAATATCGGTCAATGAACGTAAAGAATTGTGTTCTACACCAGAAAATTGAATGTAGCTCACTCATGTATAGATCTACCTATGTATACATGACTCTTAAAACAATATGTGCCAATTGCTTATTATAAAACCTCTAAATATCTGACTGCGCCAAAATTGATCATTGATCATTTAAACAAATAATTAAATTTACATCCATTATTCAATGTCAGTAGGTATAACGTTAAATATAACTAGTGTAAAACAAAGAATAAATTACATCCCTTCATAATTCACATAACACCGACGCTCCGCTCAGAATCTTATTATTGAAGAAATAGTTAATGTTGCTTTAAAATTCAACATTAATTATAGATTTATTTTAATACTTGATCAATAATCTGTATTTTCATTCAAACGTAAAAAGTTGCATCCAATGTCTCAAGTAAAGCATAACATTTTTCAGTACGAAGAGCAAAAATGAAAATTGAAATTTATATTTTTACATACATATTAATCCTAGAGCTTAAAGATATATTAATATATTATGTATTATGTATTCCTTGTTTTTTTTTCTACAACCGATAAACTACAATTTATCGGTCAAATTACATCGGGAAAAGAAAAATTCGAAAAACTATTAATAATTAATACTAATGCGATAACGGAATAAAAATATTTTCACCAAAATAAAATATATTCAAAAAATGCATTTTCCAATGAATTGATTCAATCATAATAAAATATTGAATGTTCAATATATCACTAGTGTGAAGTAGGCATTATAGAATAATTACGTTTAAATTTGTGCAGATAGAGAGAACTTCTCCATCCCCTCTCATCAAACATGGTAATGTTTATTCACCAGGTACATGTATTAAATAGTTTCGTTAGTAACTTGTGACTGCGAATTATCAGTTTAAGAGGAATTAATTATTAAATGTCTAAATGAGCGAAAATTGGAATCAAAATAGGTAATCAAAATACCTATTAACTATAATCATAGGCGAAACTAGACAATTTTATTAGGACAGGCCAAGTGATAAATATGAAAAAAAATTCTTATAACAACTTTATACAGTAATTTACCTTTTTTTAATGTAATACAAATTTTTTTACAAGTTAACGTAAAGTGTTTAATATTAGATAAAAATTGTATTATACTATAATACAATTTTTATAGTCGGTTCTCCATACCCTGACCTTAACTGATTGGGGTAGTCTGGCCCTCCAGGTTGGGGGTTGGGCGGCGGGCTAACAACCCGCCACTGTAAAAATATCTTTGTTAAGAAACCAAAACAAAAGCCTCGGGACAGAGTTATGGATAATGAACATTGGAATCGGACTGGACAACAAGGATTAAGGATTGGAACTTGGAATGTGAGAACGTTATACAAAGCAAGAGCCCTTCAAACGTTAACAGAAGTAGTAGAAAAATATAACATACACCTTATAGCGTTACAAGAAACTAGGTGGCCAAGAGAAGGAAGTATCACATCTGGCAATATGGTGTTTATGTACGGGGGAAACAAGAATAACAAACATGAAAACGGAGTAGGATTTATGATTCATAAAAGTATTATGCCGCAGGTTAAACAGTTTATAGTAGTAAATGAGAGAATATGCTACTTACGAATAAATATGAAACATCATGATCTGGTAATAATTTGCACATACGCTCCTACAGAAACGACAGACGAAGAAATAAAAAATGTTTTTTATGATTCATTAGAAAATACTTATGACTCCCTACCAAACCATTGTGTTAAGTTAATAATGGGAGACCTAAACGCCCAAATAGGTCAGGAAGAAATATATAAATCTATTGTAGGGAAACATAGCCTTCAC
>JAIPRM010013935.1:0-11064 GCA_025469315.1 Stegophylla sp. TES_Ste_2020
TCGTTTTTGTCAAATTTTGGGTAGTTTTTTCCAAAAAAAAAAAAAATTGAAGAATTGAGAAATTCAAAAAATGACCTCTCTAAAGTACAATCTAGAGGCAAATCCGGTTTCAAAAAGTTATTGATCGTAATTTTTGGACAAGCATTTCTATACGAAAAGTTGTACACAGAAAAAAAATAAAATAAACATCATTGTAAAAACACTAGCTTCTTCACTTCATTCAGAATCTAAAATGTAAAAATTAATAAATACGGTCGAGAACCGTGGATTCTATCTCAGAATATCAAATATAACATTTTTATTATAATCTCTCGTACGCGAACCATGTATCTACATCATTCGAAATCATAGTATAATTAATATCTTCCATGCGTTACAATGCAGTGAAACTTCTCTTAACGGACACCTTTAAATAAGAAGCATTTTTCAAAATACTTATTATTTTAATTAATTTTATCATACATTTAGAACAATTGCATGATACAGAATTATTGCTGTTCATTTTTTTTCAGCACAGTCGAATTAGATAGGTCGATTTCCACGGCCACCCTCACTTGAGAAATTAAAAAACTAACTATGCCAGTCATTTGTGCTCCGTTCGTCCAGTTTGTGCCCGGTGGTTCCACATTTGTACCATCTCTCTAATCCGAGTTATACCGAGGGGAGCTAACGAAATGGGAGTCCTCTACCTGAGACATTTTTGAAAACCAACCACGTCAGTCGTTAGTGCTCTGTTTGGGCCCGGTTATCCCACGTTTTTGCCCCCTCCCTAACCAAAGTTATACCAAAAGGGGCTAATGAAATGGGAACTTTTCATTTGAGAAATTTCGAAAACCGACAATGCCAGTCATTTGTGCACGGTGGTTCCAGATTTGTGCCCACTCCCTAATCAGAGTCCAGTGTTAAAAACAATAGTTTCTATTTAAAAAAATATTATTTTACTACACGTACTCAGGTAAAAAGTGTTATTTTAGATTCTAAGCAGAGCGACTAATATTTTGCACTTTTTTCAATCGTGTTAAACCAGAGGTGACACGATAAACATTAATACTATTTATGTTATACACAATTAATATTTATTTTCGATAATCTGTGCCGCTTTATTATTTTATCGTGATGTTTATATTTAAGTGTAATTTAAAATTATTTATGGAACATTTATTCGGCGTAAGGGAATATATTATATGAAAAATAAGTTTTTGTTTTTCGTAAATGTTCTATGTAACAAAATAATTATTAGTTAAACATTCAAGTTCTGTGCGTGAACATCAGTATAATATGTAAAATCAGTGTACAATCACACAAATATGAATTAATTTTGTTATTCTAGTCGA
The DNA here is from genome assembly GCA_025469315.1 of Stegophylla sp. TES_Ste_2020. Lineage (NCBI taxonomy): Eukaryota > Metazoa > Arthropoda > Insecta > Hemiptera > Aphididae > Stegophylla > Stegophylla sp. TES_Ste_2020. The sequence continues at coordinate 1,335 of JAIPRM010013935.1, forward strand.
ATTTCGATCATTTGGTAATACATATTAATATATATATATTATTAAACATACTACACACATTTTTTTTTTCTATAAATACTATTCGAATAGAAATATTTGTCAAAAGTTTCAAACAGTATTTTTTAAAACCAGATTTGCCTCTAGACGGTACTTTCGAAATTCTCAATTATTTTCTCCAAATTTAGAAATAACTACCAAAAATTTGACAAAAAAGACTCCGAAAATATTTTTTTTAATCCAAACTTTATGAAAATTGAAACATAGATAGACAATAATATGTTAAATATTTAAGTTCACGAACATTTTGAAAATATTGAAAAAAATGGAAACTTTTTCTAACACTTTTTTTCACATCAATTTTTTTTCCTTTTCTTTATTTAGTGAATAAAAATTAAAGTAAAGTAAAATAAAGTGAAATAAAGCAAATTAAAGTTATGTAAAATAAAGTTAAGTAAATTAAAGTATATTAATGTAAAGTATAGTAGAGGAAAGTAGATGAGAGTAAAGTATAGTGGAGTAAATTAAAATAAAATAAAGAAAGTACAGTAAAGTACAGTAGAGTTAAGTAAATAAAGTAAAGTGAAGCAAAGTAAAGTAAGGTAATGTATATTAAATTAAAGTGAAGATAATTAAAGTAAAGTATAGACAAGAAAGCCGGACATAATTTGCACCATGTGTATTATTCGCTTCTCAGACCAGATATTCTGGGTGGGTTTATTTTAATGACGACTATTATTTTTCTTTATATTATTAATTTGTATCATTCCGAATCCTGTTATTTAAGAAATAAAATTATTTATCGTTTCTTTAAAATTCAATACACCCATCAAGAGTATCTAAGGCAAGGAGCGAAAAATACCAATGGTGCAAATTATATCCGGCTTTCGTGTCAAAATTTTTTTTTTTTTATCACACATGTATATTTTATCCAAAAAATAATGCCATTCACTCTGAATAAATAACCAAAGTCAAAAAGAAAATTGGGTTGCAGTATGTAGACAACTGATAATAATAAAAAAGAAAATAAATACATTTCATGCGTCTATACTTAGGTACCTATTTATTACTTCAAAATCCAAAATTATATTTTAATTACATACTTTTTATAGCCTCAATTTCTATTTCGAAATATGTTTCATTTGATTAGTATTTATATATATTTTAAATGTTTAAATATGTTATAATTTGCGATCCTTTTGTTTCTAATTTTATTAACTAAGCATTTGAAACAAGGATTCCATAGGCGTAAATATGGTCAAAAATCTGGGGGAAAAGGACTTGAAATTTTGTTTCACAATGTTACGCAAAACCTGGATCTTTACCACTGTACCACTCTATTATACTTAATATATTAAAAAATAAATAAATATGCAATATAAGTCAAATACCTAAAAGTTAAATTGATCTTTTTTTCAACTATTATATTTATTATAAAATTATTAAACCATTATCACCTTTTCTATTCACGAAAACAGTACAAGTGTTATCTTCTGACATTTGTACTGACACACACGCACGCGCGCGCGCGTGCACACACACACACACACATTTTTTTTTTGTCAAATTTAAACATTTTTTTAACTATAGAAAAATTTTAAGAACAGTATAAAAATTAAAATTCATTATATTGTATATGAAATAATTGTCTAAATCGAAAATATAATGACTGATAACTAGTAAGTGATAATAAAATTGAACTCAGACAGCACTTATCTGTATTCAATGGACAGCATTATAACATTATTATAGAATAAAATATAATAATAGTTGTCTTTTTTATGGGTATGGTATCCACTAATAGTCAAATACCGAGTAACAATAATTATTCCCATACGCGTCGCGTATTTATAGTGTATTCAATCTAAAATATTATATACGTTTAAATATAAACATTACTCAAGTAGCTATAGCAACCACGATTATCTATAAACGTGATAGCAACCAATATAAATTCTGTAGAATAAAGTCAGTTGTTTAGTTTATCATATTTGTTGACAGTTTTACATCGGTTTCAGATGTATAATCATACAATAAATTATGTTTTTATAAATTATTTTGTTTCTGAAATTACAAAATAAGTAAGTTGTTTTCAAACCATATTTTAATAAGAAAAATAAAAAAAATTTTCTAAATTTAATTTAGGAGGACTTTAGGAGTTTTTCGGCGGAAGGGAGACTAGGCCCCCTAAGCCCCTCCCAAGTTACACCTATGAAAGATTGTAAACTATTATTTCACCACCGAGTTTAAAATCGTTCTTTTCCTGTAATACTACAACATTTTGCATTCAACTAACAACTAAAAGTATTCTTTTAGGAAATTATATCTAAATAAATATTAATAAACAAAAACGAAAAGATTTCAATTACTAATAAAAATGTTTATTGTTGCGTTTTTAAAGTTTTTTCCTCTTACTACTCCGAAAATAAAGTCAAAAAGCAGAATACAAAAATGAATAAAAAATAAATTATAATATTGGCTAAAACTAAAATTAAATAATTTAAAAACAAATTATTTAAACATCGTTTTCTTACCGTACAAAAACGGTTTATTTTTTCAAAAAAATCTAAATCTATTTAACTAACATACTAAACTGTGCTTAATATTATTATGTGTAAGTGTTGGTACACATTACGATAAAAAGTTTAATTAACATTCACATAATGATATAGTTATGAATTTGTCTAGCCTAAAGTATAAACGCTGTTCCTGACCTTATATGTAGTTGACTCCTGCCATGGAGTTGTTGAAGTAGACCCTCTGCCTGTTGGGGGTGCCCATCATCATTCTGCTTGCACACTCTCTGCACGCCAGAACGACGCAGTAAACCGAGGTTATGGCGAGCGCTGAGAGAGCGATACCGGTTATGAAATATGCGCCAGTGATGAAGCCGACAACGGCCAACACCAGAGCGAAGAAGATGATTACGGCGCAATGATACACCGGTGACGCCTTCTTCAGTTTATTTCTTGATGATGATACGGATTCGGAACAGCGGGCACTGCGGCAATTGTTATTGCACGGTGGTGGCGAAAACATCGTGCATGATCTTATAGAACCTGGAACAAACCCGGTTTTTCGTTAGATGAGTACTATACAGTAGAACTCGCTCGATAAGGATACATGAGACCCTAGGGTACTATCTATAATAGGATCTATTGATACGCCCCGATTAATCCAATAATTTTTGAAAAAATATTAATGTATGTACGGTAACATTATTTGAGAACAGAGGCGTAGCCAGGAATTTTGTATTGGGAGAGTTAAGATCCCACATTATACATGTAGAAAAATAAAATTGAATTTTTTATCTAAAAGAAAATGCTATTCGGATGTAATATGCATTTTCTGTTGTTTGTAACGTTGAATAAGTAGTAATTACGCTGAAGTCTTCTCTGTGAATTTTTTTTCGACTTAAACATTTTTGTTTTTATTAATATTCACACTGAATATTTTTATAAGTTTTATTACTATTAATTTGTTATTCTGTATGAAATTTCAATTTTTGAAAAATAAAAAGTGTAGGATATCTTTATGGTTTTGTGAAAAACTACTAAACTAAAAACTTAGACTACAAAATAACCAAATGTAACCTACAGATTGTCTTTTTTCAATGTGTTTTATTTGTCTGTTATAAATACAATTCGAATACCCATAAATTAGTAAAAATTAAATTGGATAAAACACTTGTATATTTAGCCTATTACATTTAAAAAATTTAAATTAAAATTGCCTGAGCGCTGTTGGTAGCAGTGACTCAGAATTCTTAGAACACTATATTTTTTACTGTCTCTGCTCATTTGCTTTATCGACACTTAATATTAATTTTACCACCGGCTTAAAATTATTTACTCCGCTAAACTAATTCAACGAATACGATATTTTAGAAATCCTATTCCCTTTTAAATTCCTCCTTGCACCTCTAATTACTTGGCAAATAAACTTATCACAAGATTAATGACAACAAAATTACAATATTACTCTAATATTATTTAATGTTTTATACAATACCGAATTCGGAAGATTATCTAAGTGATAAATGATTTTAACTAAGCTCTTCACACATATAACATGTCAATTTATGTATAGGAAGAATTATTGTCGATGTACACGCTTAAATCTGAAATAGCAATCAATGATTAGGTATATTATATTGGTATGAATCATCCACTACTAATTCAGACCTAGTATAATTGACCAGTGTAATTGACGACGAGTGCTACCTAAAATAAGTGTCAACAATGGAGTAGTTAGGGTGAGGGGTGTCAGTTGCCCTGGTAATCTAATATTTGTTCACAGGGCTTATTTTAATGTGCGTTTGAACACATTTTGCGTAGTTCTAATTGAAAAATAAGCACCTCTAATTTAAGAAATGCGCACCTGTAATTTAAAAGTAATATTTCATTTTGTTGAAGTTATTGTTTATAATAGTTATCATTAGTATTGACATATTAACATTTTATAAATTAGATGTGCCTAATGAAGTTTTGTTAAAAAATATAAAAAATGTTATTAAAAGTCAAAGGTCATAATAATAACTTTTTTTTAGCATACCTTTTTATTCGTACTTTGTTATCAAATAATACGCATATTTAATCCAAAGAAGGTGATTTTTTTTTTTAGGGGGGGGGGTGAAATATAAGTATTACGCACTTCTAAAAAATCCTTAAAATAAGCCCTGTTCGTCCGAACAATAATTATAGAAATTTTTTTATTTAACACGTCACTATATACATACTAAATATAACGCCAATTATTTACATCATATTCTATTTGCAATTATACCATCAATAAATATGTTTTTGTTTTTAAACCAAAAATATTTTTGTAATGATCACGAAAAAGTGATATTAAGAATGTTTAAACTTTGACGGCAATATGATTTTAATTTGCACCCTGAGGAATCTCTAAATACCCCACTGTTACGTGAAAACTTATGATTGTATTGAAGACTTGGTGTCGTACATGCATAACTCGGGCATACAGAAGAGATATCTTGTTGTTATATGAATACAAGGGTTGAAACTTCTATGCCTTTTAAGCTCTTCACATATATAATATGTCAATATATGTATAGGACGAATTGTTGTAGGTGTAGTGTTCACGCTTAAATCTAAAATATCAATGTGGGATTCGGTATATTACATTGATACGAATCGAACATCAATACTTTTAGACCTTGGCGTGCTGTATAATTGATGGCGAGTGCTGCGTAAAATTATTATGCATAAAAATTAATGTATATAAATTTAAAAATTATTCGAACAATTAAATTTTTGGATCTATCTTACATTACTACAAAATTACAATATTACTCTAATAATATTTAATGTCTTATACAATACTGAATTCAGAATATTATCTAAGTAATAAATGATTTTAACTAAGCTCTTCACACATACAATATGTCAATTTATGTATAGGAAGAATTGTTGTAAATGTAGTGTAAACGCTTAAATCTAAAATATCAATGAGGGATTCGGTATATTACATTGATACGAATCGAACACCAATACTTTAGACCTTGGCGTGCAGTATAATTGATGGAGAGTGCTGCGTAAAATTAGTATGTATAAACACTTATGTATATAAACTTAAAAATTATTCGAACAATTAAATTATCGGATCTAGCTTAAAATGCTACAAAAATAAAGTAAGTTATAATTACTCTATCCATTTTTAGTGTTCTGTTATATACAATACTGAAATTGGGAGCTTTAATTGATAAATGGTTTAACTTGAGCCTATTCACACATAGGCGGCAACTGAGGGAGACATGACGGGGAAGTTACACCTCCAATGAATTACCGGGGGGTTCAAAATTATATTTTCGCCCCTTAAAACAATTAATTACAAAACTCGCTATTTCATTATTTTAAATAATTATTCCATATGACTAACATTGAAAAGGTTTGATAATATAACTGTGTATAACGTAGTAATGGATTTTGAATTTCCAAATTTAATTTGTAATTTACTATTGACAATAGTAACACTTATGGTCATCGAAAAAAAGTAAAAAAATTTACTAATTATTATCTGTGATTGTTTTATTTCAAGGTATCGAACAATGAGATAGTAATGATTATGGATCACGTACTATTAGAAAGTAAATTTAAGAAAGGAGATGTCACGAAGGGTTAAAACTTTATTAACCCCGGTTGACAAATTACTGGTCCCAGTATGATTTGATATAATATGCAATAACAATTGTATTTTTAATAATTTTAAACTTTTATTGAAAAAGGTTATATCAGTTTTGTGCTATAGCAATAACGCCAAAATTTTTTTAATTTTTTTTTTTAGTTTAATTTAAGTTTTGTTGCTTTATTTTCAAATTTAAATTGTTATACTACAGTTTTAGAAGCAATTCAAAATAGCCATTTTGTAAAGCCGATTTTAGAAAAATTAGTGCTTAAATCTAGAATAATGTAAACCAATCCATTAATTTTCTAAGATTTTTTAAGTTGATGAAAAATATAATAAATATGTCAAATACGAAATAATAATGGTAACATTATAAAGTTAATTGGTGATATGATATTATTAAACTATTCGCATTCTTAAAAAAATCGTAGAAATTAAGCGGATAATCATTCATTAGATATTAAAGCACCAATATTTTTCTAAAAACCAGATTCATAAAATGGCCAAATTGGGTTTTTTTTTTTATAACTGTGGTTTAAAATAATATTTTTGATAATTTTAGTCCTAATAATAATAATATATATATATATATATTATACGCTTATGCCGTAGTAGTAATTATTAATAAAATAAATAAAAAATATTCATAGAAAAAAAGTTATTGCATTCGTCAAATTGTACTGAGACACTCTGCATATCATTAAACAATATATTATTAATTTATAATATACTCGTAATAATAATGGATACTTATAAAATATTAAGAAAATAAAATATATAGAATTAAAATTAATTACTATGATAAAATTATTAATAATAATATAAACAATATGAACACACGGGTATTTGGGAAACTACTCGCCAAAAAACGGTACTTATTTATTGCGTGCCTATCTTACATACACATTTGATGTATTGCAAACGGTCAATTATTAGTTAGCACATTTGACGGTGCACTATACGTAAATATTGAGCCTTTACAATAGAGATATACTCAACTGTGTAAAAAAAAGAAAGAGTATTAAAAATGTGCAGATCATATTCTGATCAGACTACATTTTTACAGAATCAAAGTCGACGAGCCCTTATAATTAATAATTATAAATTTCAATGAAAAAATAAACCATTAGCAAATTGAACTAGAATTGACAATAAGGATAACTGCGAAAACGCCTTAGTTTCCGGTAATAACAACCATCAGTCCTAGTATTCACATCAATCTAGAATCCATTTCATATTTATTTACACAATTGATACTGTAGCCTAATTATGCCGATACTGAACCTTCCAGGCACGCACACACTTGTGCACATACACACACATGATTTTAAAAAATATAAGATGTTTAATAAAACAAATTTATTGATACATCGAATATAAATATTAATAGCATTGTGACAATATAATTTTAAGTTTAAGTATCGGTATTTCATTGCCATCCGTAACACGATCGTTCGCACCCATTGGCGACTTCGTGTTGGTAACGTGTATGATAATAAATTGTAACGCACGCGCGGAGGTATCAGCGTGGCATCATTAAGGCCGGTAGCACGTAATTTCGACGCGCGTCAAATAGACGCGGTAAATTCGACGCAAGGCGCAAGATTTTGGATGCATATGACATTTTGACACGCGCAATTTCAACACATCTCTATTTTGACGAATGTGAATCCGACGTATGTTAATATATTTATCCAAGGCCATATTAATTTCTTATGCCTTAACAAGATATATAACACAGAAATTAAAAAAATTATATACGGATGGAATAATTTAATATTAAAATTGTATTGTAAAAATCATACTGATTATATCAGATAATTCTGATAATTATTATTGTATATTAGCTAAAGAATCCACTAGGAATCATTTAATTGAAGAAATGATTTATCGCTTCTTTAAAATTCAACACAACCACTAAGGTTATCTCACCCTAGAAGAATACACATAGTTCGAGATATATGGATTTATATATATCAGAGGTTCCTAACTGGTGAAGAATTTCTCCATAGGGGAAAATGAAGATACTGTATGGGAGGGAATTCCATGATTGTGAAATAACGAGAAATTTTTTTGGTAATTTTGTACAAAAATTCATTTTAAATTTACTTCAATTATATAATTAATATTAATATTTTATATTATTATCTCTTTTAGATTCTGAACGTAGTGAAGAAGCTTATGTTTTTACAGTGATGTTTATTTTTATTTTTTTTTTTATAATTTTTTTTTTTTCTTCTCTGTAAACACTTTTTTGTATAGAACCACTGGTCCAAAAGTTTCGATCAGTAACTTTATAGATCCAAAATCGGATCTAGTTGATACTTTTGAGAGGTCATTTTTCAAATTTCTCAATATTTTTTTTAATAATGCGAAAAAACTGAAAAAAATTTTCAAAAAACGGCAAATTATGCAATTACCGCAATTTCCGTAAAATTGAAAATTACTTTTTGACATAACTTTTAAAATAATGCAGCAAAGTACTTGAAATTTTCATCAACCACTAAAAATAGTCACGAAAAAATTCTACAAAAATTTCAAAAAGATTTGATCAATTTTAAACTAAGTGCAGCATTTTCAAAATTTCGGAAATATCTGATTTTTTGTTAGTTTTTCTGCAATAAAATTTTTGATTTTTGATATTAAGACTTGAAAATTTAATATGATCTCACTGAAATATGTTTCTAATTGATCTGAAAAAATCTCAAAAATCATTACTCAACTTTTTTTTTATACCCGTTTGAAGTTAGAATTTCGACTGAATTCGTTAGTTTTACTTAAAATTACGCACTTTAACGTACATATAAGAAAATTGGCTTAACCGATTGTTTTGAAATTTGGTGCCTAGATAGAAAATTTTATTGCGAATATTTTGGTGCAATAAAATTTCTTACGGACAAAGAATTAAACATTTTAAAAGGGTAAGACTGAAAAAAACTCGAAAGTACAGTAGATAACTGTTATTCGCTTATCTTATCGTACGTATTTTTGGACGCTAAATTTAATACGATTCAAGTCGATAATTACGGTGTGGCCTTTGGACTGCCGCCCAAATTCATTTCTAAGAACCACAATGCCTTATCAGTTGTCACATATTACACGGACCGCCATGTATATGTATACACTATTATATGCATGTATATACATGTATATTGTATATGTATAATAATATGTTTACACTATTAAATAACAGTATCTAAGAAGAAACACCCATCGTGTGAAGTATGTCCCACTTTTTTTTTCTCATTTTTAAAATTTTAGGTACATGTATACATGTATATTATATATGTATATGTTTACACTATTAAATAACAGTATCTAACCTACTATTTTATATTTATATTATTAACTTCCTTCCTTTTTACAATGATGTTTATTTTTTGTGCTATTAATTTGAGAGGCAGAACCTGTGTGGGAAGGGGCGAATAGACAAAAATACATTAAATAAACATCGACTTCATACTTTTCTTTTTACTTTTTTAAAATTCGTAGGAGGCACATCGCCTCCCCTAGTAAATCTACATCTTAGAAATCTGTAGTTGTATAGAGTATACTTTTTAATTTTATTGTTTTATTCACTTAATAT
>JAIPRM010013936.1:0-11063 GCA_025469315.1 Stegophylla sp. TES_Ste_2020
CTTTAATGAAATGAAAAATAATCATTTAAACTCAATATAAACGGATAGTCTATATTTTAGATTCTGAATGAAGTGAAGAAGCTAGTGTTTTTACAATGATGTTTATTTTTATTTTTCTGTGTACAACTTTTCGTATAGAAATACATGTCCAAAAGTTTCAATCAATAACTTTTTGAAATCCGATTCGTCTCTAGATTGTACTTTAATGAGGTCAATTTTTGAATTTCTCAATTCTTCAATGTTTTTTTTGGCAAAAAACTACCCAAAATTTGACAAAAACGACTCGAAAACCATCATTTTTTGATCAGAATTTTATGAAAATTTAAACATAGATAGAAAATCCTATAAAAAATATTTTGGCGTAAGAAAATTTTTAAAATGTGAAAAAAAATTTTGGACATTTTTCGAACATTTTTTTTTTTCTTATATTATTAACTTCCTTCGTTCAGAATCGTTTTACTGAAGAAATGATTTATCGTTTCTTTAAAATTTAAAACGCCCGTCAAAAGAATACCACCCGTCGTGCGAAGTACACCCATCGTGCGAAGTATGTCCGGCTTTTTAAAAATTATTACCACATCATGCTACCCAAATTTTCAAATTTGAAATTTTATATTACAGTTCAAGAAAAAATATAGAATAGCACTTTTGTGAATCTAATTTAAAAAAAAAAAATGTTGATGTTTAAATCTTTTATAAAGTTTATTCCGTTTATTTGTGCTACATTATTATTTTGTATGTTTACCAATAATTTCATCATTTTGTCAAATACTTCATAGTAATTGTAATATTATGACGTCAATTGGTGATATTATGACTTGTTTAACAATATTAAATTGTTAATAACTGTAGGTGTATATTATAATGATTTTTCGTCTAGTTCATTTTTACTTCTTTACCGATTTAACTTACTTCTTGTGTCCGACAAAAGGAGACTGCTCAAAGGAGGCGAGAAAACATTTTGTACTAAAATATTATTTGGAATGCTTTCTAAAAGTTTTTTTTACAAAATGGTGTAATATAATATTATAATATTAAATAAAATATATCATAAATAATATTGTAAATGTATCTAAATACGAAATCCTTTAATATACATCCGCGAAAACGATTTTCGTCGAAACCGCAATAAATTACACTGTAAATTCGGTATCGTAATGTTATTATTATACATGTTACAAAAATTACAATATTTTTTAATATTATATACTTAGATTATTGTAAACATAAAAACGGGACGTATTTTTTCCCACCGTAAATCATCTTAACTTATAGTATGTACACAATCGTTTTATACATATAAATATATATATATAATTCCGATAAATTATTAATAAAAATAGTGTTTTTGCGTTTTTTACAAAATAATAAATATACGAGATCACTTTTGAGTATAAATAATTTAAGTACATATAGAACACTAAAAATATATATATATATAGATAAAAATAAATAAATAAATAATGAATACGGTTTAAAAAACGTATCAATACGAGAGGGTACCCGTTGACGTAATCGATTAATATTAATCTCGTCCTTTTTTTTTTTCGTTCGTTTCATATTATAATAATTAACATCTCATGAATAATAAAATATATTCTCCGCCGCCGTCGTGTTTTAAGTATATCTACTTGATCGGTGTGTAATACGGTTAGGTTTGTAATTATTAACACCGCGCGTACATTATGTAACGCAATACAATGTGTTACCTCGGTCGTGATAAAAAAATATCCGATCGTTTCCCGGATTTGAATTTCAAAATCAAAAGTTAAATTGAATAATAATTACCACATATAGAAAGGGTTAACGCCCGAGACGAACACGAAACATAATAATGTTTAATATATCGGCACTCTTGAAATGTCCTGCACGATTAATTATTTTCCTCGCGTAAAATTTTTGACTGAAAGCATGACCGAATAAGAATTTTAAAAATATTATGCAATATATTGAAATTATGTTTATTAAATAGAAGTAATTTTGCGAAATTCTAACAGTTTTTCCAAGCAAATTGGAAAAATTAGCAAAAATTCTAAAAAATTATGTAATAAAAAACGTTTTTTCCTCATTCAGTTTTAGCATTAATTAGTCTGTAGGTACTCCAAAAATAAAGGTGCTAGAAACTTAAATTTTCACTAATAAAATACATAGTATTTTCGAGCTAAAAATTTTTTTTACAAAAATCTGAAATTCCTATAGAATATTTTAAGACGGAAAAAAAGTGAAGCAAGTGATTATAATATATAGTAGCACTAAATACTAATAAGTTTATATTTAAAAATGAATCTTTAATGTTTGATGCTAAAATTTAAATTTAAAGTACGTGTTTTGTAAACAAAGATTTCTGTTATAAATATTTTATAAACTAATCAATTTTTTCGATTAAGAGTTTATCAATGGGATGGGTTTGAACTCCCAAAACCTCCCCCTTACCTACGCCTATGCGATTATTAGTGCGTGTAGATTCTTTTCCAGATCGAAATTCGGTACTTAGTAAAAGTATATATAATAAATTTCTGTTTAGTATGATAAATACGGTAAATTTCGAAAATTTTAGGTAAGTACGTTTTGTAGGCGTTTTGAAAACGGTGATTTGTATACCTTAATATCGATATTATCCAAGTAAAAGTCGATATTAATGTACGTAAAAAGTACTAAACGATTAGCGTTTGCAGATGCATAAATTAGGTAACCAATTAATACAAATGTCAATATCAAATGACTCGGTACACAATTACCAGATTCGTTCTCCACTTAATTATTTTCAGACAATCATAATATTCTTATGTCTTATTTAATATTTCGAGAGAATTAACGATAATAATTAACGATTAATTATGAATGGTATGTATAAATTTTGAAGGGAAAAGGATTATAATTATTAGGTAGCCTATTATCTCCCCCCCCCATAGTTGAACTTCTGCGCACTTTTGAGCAACGCGAAAAAGGCAAATGGAGGACTAAAATGCAATTTGGGGATTTACGAGTATCTTACTAAAAGGTATTCCGATTTTTAGGCTTGATTTCAGCACATAACAGGTAAAGATTGGTAAAGATTATGACGTGAGTCTTTCGAGAGGTTTCTTCAGCTCTGTGTGCCCCGTGGCCTGTGATCAAGCCCAATCAGCCCCCCCTCCCTCAGGGCCGTGTCGTCGAAAAAACGGTATTAAAATTTTTTTCGAGTAATAATATCGAAATGTTCGGTTTCATTTTCTTGATCTCTATAATATGTATATCCGGTGATGAAAATACATACGCCTACTCGGAAATACGAATTTATTTATTTTTTTTTTTTTACTAATTACGACTTTGCATCCGAGACGGGGTAAATCCACATAGGGAATCGATTGATATTTTCTATTCGCTAGTGCGAAACGCGATTAATTTTTTTTGAAAATGGCGACTATTTTGAATTTTAGAATTTTTAGAAGCTACGTTATTCCGACTTTGGCGTCTGTCGGCATTGGACATTTTATTCGATTCTTTTTTTTTTTTTTTTTTTTGAGCCTGTGTATGAGATCGTCACGATATTCGTCAACGGGTCGTGTAAAAAAATCTAGATTTCCGGTCGTAGGATTACAATAAAAACAACAACAACAACAACAAATTACACAATATTATAACAATAAATAAAGCGACAACGTTTGCACCGCACTCTGATATTTTATAACGTTGACGGGTGGGAGGGGGGGTAGGGAGGGGGAGGGGGTTAGCTTAGGTCCGGTCGGATTGAAGCTCTGTCTTTGACCTAAACCCTTCTCATCCACCGAGTGGCGGTGCAGGGGTCTGGGAGTCGCTTCCGGAGCCGCCGCCGTCAAGGATCGCTGTTCTTCCACGTGTGGATGTACGGAAGGTCGTCCGTCGGACAGACGAACCGATCGAATTCCTTGGACCAGTCGGTCGACTTGCGCCCCACCGGTTCCATCATATTGTTCCACAGCGCGTTCGCGGCTGAAACGTAATAAAAAATTAAAAAACACTCAAACGGGTTATGTGACGATGAAACGTGATAAACGATCACTTATATTTTTTACGTGGAAAAAAAAAAAAAAAAAAAAACACTGACACATTCGACGTCAGTTTTGCGAATAAATTTCATTTCCGTTTCGGACGATTTTTAAAAACCGGTTCGATTTCGATGTGTCTTATTCTCAGCGGTTTGAAAATCGCATAATAATTAAGCATATCAAGATATTATATAGATCTTATGATAATTTCACGGGAGTTTTATTATTTCACGATACATTTTGGATGACTTGATAAATATAAGTATTTAATACTTTTGCATACCAGTGTTTCCCGACCTTTTTAGAAAACTATTTAGAAACCTATTTAGAAAACTATTCAGAAAACTTTCGATTATAGTCACGGACCACTTCTTTCGTAGACTTTAGAATAGAATAAAAAAAAAAGTTGAAATTTATATACTTCTGATAAACGGTAGTAACTACATATCTGTGGTCCACTGAACAAGGCAGTTACCAAAAAAAAAAACAAAAATTTTTTTTTTCTTGTTAAATTCAATTATTTTTATTGGGTTTTTGTCGATTTTCAAAATTTCAAAGGGGACCCGAACCCCATGCGGAGCCCCTTTCAAATAATCTATTACTATTGTGCACCAGTAAAAGGTTTGGGATTAAATACTTTTTATTTAAAAAAAAAAAAATAATAATAGCAATAGTGATGTAACAGAAATATTTATTGAGCATATAACATTGAGTCATATAAATATTTTTGTAATAAATTATTTTTATTGCTTTAAATATTAAATCCATTCACCTCAGGACTATATTACATCACTCTGAGGTCTGCGTTTAGTATATTGTTCAAGGTGAAAATAAAAATTCGACTTTTGCGATTGAAGTCTGTTCAACATAAATGAAAAATATTAATAAAATTATTTTCATGTTAGCGCGGTGATGCAGTGTTCTGGCTTTGTGTAATATACACCACAAGCACATATAACGCGTGTATTTAGTCGTTCCAAACCAATCATCCACTAACAGTATTTAATTTATGCTGTTATATCGTGTATTTTATATTGAAATCACTTAAAAACTTATTTTTTGTTGTTGTAATTATGTAATAATTGTTTTTCATAATATTAAAAAGAAGAATCTTCACGAACACCACCTATGACAGCAGCTGTCCAAGGACACTGGTATGTCCTTAGCCTTAGATCCTTAATTATTAACGTAAACCAGTTGTTTACAAACAGGTGTTTCGCGGAACATAAGTGTTCCATGAACTTATGGTAAATGTTCGGCTAAAAATTAAAACTCAGTGGAAAAAAATCCATAAAGTGAACGATATTTTTAGTGTCATAGACATAAAAATTTTGATTTTTATTAATTTCTAAAACACAACAGTATAAGACCCATAGGCAGAAATCGGGTGAGTCCGAGAGGTCTTAGCCCACCAAAATCCATTTCAATTCCCCCAGATTTCTCAAAATATTGCATAATTAAGGCCTAAGGGGAGGGTTAAATTAAACAAATAACTAAACACGTTAGCTCCCTAAAATGTTGATTCCAATATCTGGTCGTTGGCAAATTATAAGATGTTAAATATGAAATCTCATAAAATATTAATTGTTCCGTCATTGGAAAAAGGTTAAGAACCACTGACGCAAAACGGTCAATAAACGACTCGATAACGTTTCGTTTTTGGAAACACTTACGGGTTAGTAGTATTCCACTGTGTCGGCCGTT
The DNA here is from genome assembly GCA_025469315.1 of Stegophylla sp. TES_Ste_2020. Lineage (NCBI taxonomy): Eukaryota > Metazoa > Arthropoda > Insecta > Hemiptera > Aphididae > Stegophylla > Stegophylla sp. TES_Ste_2020. The sequence goes on from JAIPRM010013936.1 coordinate 5,712, forward strand.
TATATTATTATGATGCGAATATTATTTTCTCCGCCGCAAAGAAGCAACGGAAACACGAATATTACCGAACGGGGTGAACCGTGAAAGATGTACCTAAGTATAATATGTAAATATTAAAGGCACTCACCTCTGGCGTAGCCTTTCTGGCTGAAATGAAAACAGTCGGCCGCCAGATACGTCACGTCCGTGTGATTGAACCGGTTCACAGGGAACTTCAAATTTTTCGTAAACGGTTGCAGCACAACCGCGAAATCTTCTTTGTCCTTCAGCCGTTCGTCTTCTATCTGGAAAGAAAAAACGTCACGATTGTTGTGTAAAAAGTCACATCCAGAAATCATAAATAGGAGTTGCTCGATCAATAGAACTAACTAAATACTAATAGCAGCTAACTACTATAATTACACATTAATATAAATCTCTATTTATACATCGTATTACAAAAAAACATTTAAAATACACTATCCACTTCGTTTGTTTAATTTACTAAATATGATTTACTCAGTTTATTTTACGTTTTACATTCAGAGTGGTGTGAAGAAGTTAGACGTGTTTTAACAACGATGTTTATTATAGAAATTCTTGTCCATAAGCTTCGACCAGAAAATTTATAAAATTAGAATTTTTCAAAATTTTTGGAAAAACTACTCAAACGTTGACGAAAACGCCTTTAAAGTTTAAAATTATCTATCGTTTTTTTTAAATTTAACATGCCTACCAATTCCACCCAAGGATCGAACAAAGCCTACGGTGAGAATTAATATGTTCAGCTTTTTTATAATATTTATAGTATTTCAATTTATAAATATAAGTGTGGCAAGCGATTGTGTTAAAAAAAAAATAAAAAAATATCATATTTTTCAGTCAATTAATAATTTCATATAACTTTTCGACACACGTACTCAAGAGGTGAATACAAGGGGGCAAGTCAACCCCTGGATGATGATTAATTTGCTTAATGTTTCAATGTTTACACGAAACACTAATCTATACCTATGTAACTAGCTGGTTTTCCCAGCTTCGCTCGGGAGGCATTCGAATATTATTTTTTGTTCTTTGGTGAGGCCAACCCGTGGCCATACGTATACCTAAATGAAGCATTGAAATGGAATACGCTTAGTGTGACCTATTGAAAAGAATCAAAATACTACCGTATGGAAATATTGTATCCTTTACTCAATCTGATCACTGATAAGGAACTGTTATCATACTTTAAAATTAATGTTATTGTTTTTGTATATCTTATCTAATATGATAATATGAAAATTTAAAACGGTATCAACCAAATAAGAAAAATAATTTTATTTTTCTCAAAATGGTCACTCTTAGCGTATTCCATTTGATTGCTTCAATTCACTACACGTAACAGTATACGGTATGGCCCCTCTATATATTTTTTTCTCTATGGGTGAGGCGCATACACATAGGTTTTTTTTTTTTTTTGGAACTACTAATTAGAGAAGCTATGCAGTCATTTATTTTTTATTAATAACTATCCGTAATATCCAATTTTATTTTCTTAAAAAAAAAAAACTTTATGACGATTGAATAATTAGTTTCGAAACCAGCCAGTAACAAAGATTTCAACTTTTGCTTGTTTTCGGTTTTATATAAATATATAAATAGATTACGAGAGAGATGGGTGTACCATAATTTTAATTGGACCGCGAGTTTGAAACTTTAAAACTAATATTTCGACGTTTCCGTCGAAGAAGAATATAACTCATTTTTCAGCATAACAATTTAATGTTTTTAAAGTTAAAATCTAATTTTGCATTTCAATTGTTTAACTAATAATAGTTTTTTTTTTTAAACAAATATTTTTCTTAAGGTTAAATGGAAAATTGCAATTGTAATTGTTTTTTTTTTTTTTTTTTTTTTTTTTTTTTAGTGATAACTGATCTTAAGTAAACTTTTACTATTTTATTTGACTTCTTCGTCTTTTTTCGACGGGATTTTTTTTTTTTTTTTAATAAAAAGTAACTCGAGTTACGTTGTTTTGTTTTTTGCGGGTAATGATTATTTAAAAAGAACGCAACTCAAAAGACGTCTCCTTTCGAATGGGAAAGACAATTTCGGGGGATTTTATAAGCTCCGTTCATTTGAAAGCTCTTTGGCGGTAGTTTTGAGATACTGCCATCGTTTTCATGAGAAAACGACAAAAAAAAAAAAAAAAAAAAAAAAACGTGACAAGGTAAGCAGATAAATTATTGTGAAAAATCATAAAAAGTAGGAACGCCGATATTGTTTCGGGTTTCAGTTTCAGAAATACCGGTTTACCACTCGATCGTTCTGTCGTGTTTCCGCGACTACTGCCCGGTGAGTTACCGACAAACTTTTAACTTTAATTATATTATCGAGTATTTAATATATAATAATTATATAATGATTTAATTATTAACGGGATTCGCGGTGTTCGCGCAAATTGCAATTTCCGTATCTCACGTGCGACCGTAAACGCAGCCGGTTAGTATTATAATTACCGCGACGAATGAAATATTATAATATTATCGTATCGTAGTATCGGAGTTAGATTAATTTGTCATAACTAGGGCTAAGGACTTATAGCTCCTCTAAAAAACCTTGAATCATGCATGCATTTATGTTCTAAAAATGTATCAAATATGCTATAAAATTTACTCTAAATATGCTCTAAAAATATTATGCAAAAATGTTAAAAATATCACTTATAAAAAATTAATTTTTTCTGTAAAATCTCAAAATGTTTAAAAATTGTATTGTATTATGCATTATTAATTCTTCTTCTTCTATTATTTATGAGTATTTTTTTTTTTTTTTTAAGCTTACATTTAAACAAATAAAAATATCAAATTATATATTTTAATCTCTCTTGAAAAACTCAAATTAAATATTGAAAAATATGTGAAATATGCACATAAATATTAATTCAAATATAACCGAAATATGCACTTATATCGGAAAAAATAGCTAAATATGCCAATTAAAGAGAACAGCACCTGTTGAATTATCGATCTAAATCTTAAAATGAACTGAGTGAAAGCTATTTCAAATTTGACGGACCGAAAAGAGAGATAAAACACCGCGGTCAAAAGTGATTTCTAGAATACTAGAGCGTAGAATCTAGTGCTCCGGAGAAAATATCCGAGTGTTCCATGTCATACTTGATTAAATTTTCGAAAATCTCAATTGATAATGACTCTGATTTCAAATGAAAATGAAAATTTATTTCTACCGTAACGATTTCGTTTGGTGTTCACGTGTCGTTAAGAGAGTAAAATTTTATATTTTGGCAATAGGGGTGTCGATTTTTGGCTTTTACAGGTGACAGCCCTGGTTTTCAGCTCGAGCCGGACAATCAATTCGTTTTGTAATAATAACATTATTACGTTTGACTCGGTGTGTCAAAAGCAGAAAAGAATTCGTTTTGTAAAAATTCGAGGAAAAAAAAATTGGGGACGTAGAAAAAAAAAAATCACTCGGCACCGCCCTGTATTCAAGCGGCGTTTTGACATATCGCCCCCCCCCATGGTGTATTCGGAACGCGTTTTGTATTGATAAAAAAAAAAAAATTAACACCTCTTGACTCTGATTTTCTCCCGTTTCCCAAAGGGCTGCATAGAACGAGATAAGGTCGCACCCACTTTTGACACCCTCGAAATGTTTTTCGAACGGAATCGCACCTAAGTGTCTATTTTGTAGACACGTTTTCACCAAACGTTATCGACTACACCTCCCCCCCTCCTCAGCGCCCTGTCAACACTTAAAATTTCGTCAAACACGGCGGCGGCCGTGTGTTATGTGCGTTTGAAAATCACACGTATTTTTGAAATATTTCCTAGTAGATTGACGGCAAACTTTGTGTCGATAATTTATTTGTTTTTATTTTATTAAATAAATATTTCTCTGTCATTTTTTTTTTTTTTCGTAGGGGTTTAAACTATGAGCCAAAAAAAAAAAAAAAAAAAAACATAATTATCTTACCAATTCCATCTCGACTTGTTTAAACGCTTCCATGATTTTGATGTATTCCGATAACATGTGTTTGTACTGCGTTGCGTACAGACACGGACACTCCATGATGTGAGTCAGGAAACAGATCGGTGGTAGGTTTGTAAATTTTTTCAAAATGTCTAGATCTGAAACAAAATTACGTTGTTCGTACAAAAATTTAAACGGAAAAAGTGATTTAAAAAATAATTGTAAAACGTGCACAATATTATAAAACATTATTTATCACAATAATAATAATAATATCAAAGCTTAAAGATCACGTGGTTAAAATAATATATTAAATACGTTAAAATATAATAAAATAGTTTTATTTTTGAAGGCACCGTGACGATCGTCACATCGTCGATTCGAACACTCGAGTGTTCGAAAGTCAAGTGTCATAATAATCGTATGCTACAAAAACTTTATCATAATAATATATTTATTTAAACACTTTAAACATCGTTTAAACTCGAGAATTGAAATGTTTTAGGGTCACTGTTTTAATAGTGTCCAGTAGAAACATTTTTAAAATTGAAAACTTCAACATTTCGTCGTGGACTTCAATTATTTAATTTTAAATCTCTTATCAAATTCAAAAAGATTTCCATGACCAAACACAGGTTTAACTAATAATTTCGTATTGACAAATAAAGTAAAAGTGTCAAATAAAATTATTTCACGTTTTTGAAAAGGTTTTCCCGGGAGAGCCGTTTCAATGAAGCACTGAGAACCTTTATTGAATTACCTACCTGTTTTGTGAGACAGAACATTTTTGTACTGGTTTTCTAGTTTTACTTTCGTATCCGTAATATTGTCAACGTATATCCTTTTCGTTTTAAACATATACGTATTAATATCATAGGATAGAAACTTTTCTTTCGATAGTTCACTATGAAAAAGTATCGCTACGTTTAAATTGTAAAAAAAAATATAATTTTATTTTTATTATTCAAAGCCATTTTATTTTTTGAGTCCCTAAAAGGTGGCTAAAATAGGAGCTTCGTAGTTGACTTTATAAATTGGTTATATTTATAAAAAAAATTCCTCTTCTCTGTTTTTTTTTTTTTTTTTAGATTCTGAACGAAGTGAAGAAGCTAGTGTTTTTACAATGTTGTTTATTTTTTTTTTATGTGTGTACAACTTTTCGTATGGAAATACTTCTTCAAAAGTTTCGACCAGCAACTTTTTGAAACCGGATTTGCCTCTAGATTGTACTTTAGAAAGGTCATTTTTTGAATTTCTTAATTCTTCAATTTTTTTTTGGAAAAAACTACCCAAAATTTGACAAAAACGACTCGAAAACCATCATTTTTTGATCCGAATTTTATGAAAATTTAAACATAGATAGAAAATCCTATAAAAAAGATTTTGGCGCAAGAA
>JAIPRM010013937.1:0-11062 GCA_025469315.1 Stegophylla sp. TES_Ste_2020
AATTCTTCATTTTTTTTTTTTTTTGAAAAAATTTGACAAAAACGACTCGGAAACCATCATTTTTTGATCCGAACTATATGAAAATTTAAACATAGATAAAAAATAATATAAGAAAGATTTTGACGCAAGAAAATTTTGAAAATGTGAAAAAAATTTTTGGACATTTTTCTATCATTTTTTTTCTCATTTTCTTATTAACTTCCTTCGTTCAGAATCGTTTTATTGAATAAAAGGATTTATCGTTTCTTTAAAATTCAATACACCCATCATGAGAATCCCACTCGTCGTGCGAATAACAACCATCGTGAGAAGTATGTCCGGCTTTTAAATATTTTGCATCATTTTAAACGCTATTCCATCAACATACTTACAGATATTCGTCTAGGTAAATGACAGGTAATATATTATCGTGTACTAATTTAAAATGTGTACAATTAAATACGGCGCGAAATTTCCCAAAATTAAGGGTTGAACAATTCGTACGCATCACTTTATCGCGTTTCGTACACACCTATAGCTTATACTTATTTATTACACTTACTTTCCACGCTATGTCCAAATAACTTACTCGCAGTGACGTGTAACGCGTGACGTGAAACGTAAACTCGACACGAACGGGTAGAGATGGCTAGTGGATAATTATTACAATACGTTCACACTTTATATTGTAAAAACTCATTAATTATTATATTATAAACTGCACGTGATTCGTAATTTTCGTCAAATTTATAAAAACACATGTTCATGTTTCATAACAGAATTGATGAAAACATGATTTTTTTTTTTTTATATACCTAATATAAAAAAATGCTTTTTCATGTAAAAATTTTTGTTTTTTCATGTTTAAAACGTGTTTATTTTTAAAATGTCGTTTCATCCGTTTATTTATTTTAAACTATTATATAATAAATTACAAAATAGCCATTATATAATTTATATATAAAATATTATTGAAATCAACGTACAAAAACATAAGTCTTGTTGGATAATAATTTTTTTAGGAAAAGTTTATTTACTTATTTCGATCAATTCAATTTCATAATTTTAAATTTCGAGGGAAGTGAATTTAGTATCTAGTAATCTAGTATTTTAAAATGTTGTTTTTTTCCGTAAATACTTTTTCGCATGGGAATACTTGTTCAAAAGTCTCGATCAGTTATTTTTTGAAAAAGAATTTACTTTTTGATGATACTTTGCAGAGGTAATTTTTCGAATTCCTGAATTTCTCAATTTTCTTGTGGAAAAACCTACCCGAAATTCGAGAAAAAAAACTCGGAAACTATGATTTTTTTAACCGAACTTAATGAAAATTTAAACAGAGATAGACAATTATACGAGAAATATTTTGGCCTAAGAAAATTTTGGAAATGTAAAAAAAAAAAATGTTTGTATATTTTTTTAATTAATTTTTTTCTCCAGTTAACAATTTTTCGTGTGAAAATACTTGACCAAAAGTTTCGACCAGCAACTTTTTGGGACCAGATTTGTCTTTACATAGTACTTTAAACAGATTATTCTTCATAATTCTCAATTATTTTCTCAAATTTTGGAAAAAATACATGAAATTTGACAGAGAAAACTCGAAAACTATTTTTTTTTTTATCCAGACTTTATGGAAATTTATATATAGATACATGGATAATATATATAAACATAGGGGTAAGAAAATTTTGAAAATGTGAAGAAAAGTGCTGGATATTTTTTTCTAATAGTATTTTTTCTCAATAATTTTTTGCCTTTATTTATCAGATAGAAAAATAAGTAAAGTAAAGTGAAATAAAGTAAAAGAATGTAAAGATACGTGAAATGCCGTGTAAACAAAAAAGCTGAACATATTACATACCACGGGCTTTCTTCGCTCCTCGAGTCAAATACTCTTGGTGAGTGCATTGAAAATGACGATTATTATTGTTCTTTATATAATTTAATTCTTTGGTTGCGAATCGTAATTCTACACACCCACCAACAGTATCTGATCCGAGGAAAGAATGATGAATATGTGAACGCATGACGTGTCATTTTATCCTGTTCTTTACGTTTATAAAACATGAATTGCGTCACTTGAACAATACGTTCAATTCCAACCATAATAATTATCGCGCATTTATTTTTAGAGAGAAAATTCTTTTTTCGACTTTTTAATTTCAAATGAAAACAAAAAAAAAAGAAAAAACTTATACCGTTAAAACTATCATATATTCCACGGTCGTTTGAATTTTTTACACTCGTCGGACGTATAATATTATGAAAGTTACAGCAGAAATGTAGAATTACCAAAGTCGTTAAAAAAATACCCATAACGCGGTCGGCGCTATGCGAGTAGTGCATATTTTATGAAAACACAGAAATATATTATTTAAATTTCGGGTTTTTTAGACTTTTCTCATGCGGTCTGCATAATATTTACTTTTATACCGAGGTCGTTAAATCGTAGGATGAATATCGCGTACACAACAACGTGTTTTGAAATGAACGTTTTTCGAGGAAAAAAAAACAAAACGTTTTCTCCTTTATTAATTCTTAAAATAATTTTTAATGCCTATTCAGAGTGAATTTTATCGAAAATATTTACGACGTCGTGCAAAACGTTTACGACGACTTTTTTCTCTTCTCTATATTACAAATAACGTCGTTGTCTTTTGTCAACGTTCAACAACGGCTATTTTACAATATAAAACTCGAGTTATTATTGAATGAGCGTTTTGTCGACTATACTTTTATCATTATAATGCTATTAAGGTTTCCGAGTACTAATCTGTCGCGTCTGTATAAAAGAAGAAGAAAACGCGTCAAAATAACTGACAAAAACGGTCGCAAAGAAGAAGAAGAAGTCGGAAATATTCGTTTCGAGACGCGGTTTTTTGTCCACAGTAATAACAATAATAATAATAATAATTATGGTTAAACCATAAAAGTCTTCTCTTTTTATCGCGCAGTGCCGTAACTAGAGGTTGGCAAGAAGTAAGAGTTAATCCATTGGTTCCATTTGTCCACTGGTTTTATTTATAATATTTTTTTTTTCTCATAAAATTATTTAAAATTTAATTAAAATAAAGCGTAAATGTGAAATACACAAAAATTGTATGATGGGGTTTAATTATTAGTGTTTACTATTTTTTATATTTATTTTAGATATATACCGTCATACGGATATAAAATATGTATTTTACTTTTGCGTGTATGAAACGTATATGGGTGCGAACTACTAATAATGATTACTATATTAAAAAAAAGCCGGTCATACTTCGCACGATGGGTGTTGTTCGCACGACGGATGGGATTCTCTTGACGGGTGCATTGGATTTTAAAGAAACGATAAATCATTTTTTCAATAAAACAATTCTGAACAAGGAAAGTTAATAATATAAAAAATAAATGAGAAAAAATAAATGTTAAAAAAACGTCAATAATTTTTTTTTTCACATTTTCAAAATTTTCTTACGCCAAAATCTTTCTTATATGATTTTCTATCTCTATTTAAATTTTCATATAGTTCGAATCAAAAAATTATGGTTTCCGAGTTGTTTTTGTCAAATTTTGGGTAGGTAGTTAAAAAAAAAAAAAGCAATTGAAGAATTGAGAAATTCAAAAAATTACCTCTTTAAAGTACAATCTAGAGGCAAATCCAGTTTCAAAAAGATATTGATCGAAAATTTTGGACAAGTATTTTCATACGAAAAATTGTAAACAGAAAAAAAAGGTAAAATAAAAGAAAAAAAGCAGGACATACTTCGCACGATGGGTGTTCTTCGCACGACGAGTATTCTTCACATCTCGGGTGTGAAGCACTTGGTGGGTGTATTAAATTTTAAAGAAACGATTAATCATTTCTACAATAAAACGATTCTGAGTGAATTTTCAAATGCTATATAATAATAAAAATTGGTGATAAGGTTATATTAATAAAATGAAATTTAATAATGTTGGGTAGGTACAACATAATTTTTTCGAATTTTCTTCAATTAAAACCTTATAAAACTTTCAATTATTCGTCCGTATAAAATTTTATTACATCAAAATATTCGTCTTGTAATTTTCTATCTATGTACCAAATTTCGTAAAGATCAGCTGAACCAGTTATTTTTTATATGCGTTTAAGTGTGTAATTTTAAGTAAAACTTATGAATTCTGTCAAAATTCCAAGTTTGAACAGTTATAAAACAAAAACTTGACTAACGATTTTCGAGATTTTTCAAGTACTGTTAGAAATACATATAAATATGATTGTATTAACTTTTCAGCTCTTAATATTCATACACTAAAATTTTATGAATTAATAACTAACAATCAACGAGAAATTTCCGAAATTTTCAAAATACCGTACTTACCCCAAAATTAGTCAAATGTTGTTGAAAATTTAATGGGAGGTGCGCATAACTATTTTTAGTAGTTGGTAAAAGTTTCAACTTTCTAGCTTCATTATTTTGGAAGTTATGTCAAAAAAACAAAATCGAATTTATGAAAATTCGCGTTATGCCGTTTTTTGTCAATTTTTGGTTATTCTAAGCGTGCACTTAAAAAAAGTATTGAGAATTTGGAAAAATGACCTCCCAATAGTACGAACTAGACAACATTTCCGATTTATAGATTTATTGATCGAAACTTTTGGATCAGTATCTCTACCCGAAATCGTGATGGCATACATACGAAAAAAAAAAAAAAACACAGATTTGTAAAATCAATACATTCTTCGCTTTCGTTCAGAATCTAAAATAAATAAATTAATATCATTGTAAGAACACTAGCTTCTTCACTTCGTTCAGAATCTAAAATATAGCAGTATTTTAATATTAACACGATAATATCACGTCTCGACCAAGTCAAAAGCGTATTATTCAGAGACGTCTTTTTTTTGCCCCCCCCCCTCGCCTTCGTCGTTTCGCGTGAATGACGAGCGTGGCTGACGCGAATCGCGAATGAAGCACGTACAGGTTCGCCTCTCGGGTATATCCGTGTGCGATGATGTAATAATAATTTGCGTCTCGAGTGTTGACGCAGATGGTATCGAAAAAATATTAAGTCGTTCGTCGTCGTCGTCGTCGTCGAGTGAGATCCGTTCGCGATCCGGCTGCAGATTACACGGGGTTGAACGGGCGCGAGTGCTTTAATGTTAATTATAATTATTATTATCATTCAAGTCCGTGCCTTTTTCGTAAATTCTCGATACCCACCTGCGTCGCGGAGGAGGCGGAGGAAAAACCTTTATGAAACTCGAAATAATTAAAAACAAAAACAACACTCGAACGCTTTAACGCGAAACGGTTATTATTATTTTTACACGCGTTCTCACTCTCTCTTTTTCTCTTTCTCTTTCTTTCTCTCTTTCTCTCTCTCTCTCTATATACATATATATACATAATGGGCGAGAGATCGTTTAATACAAAAGCACATTATCGTTAGCATCGGCGGCGGCGGTGGCGGCTACACTGCAGTTTGATGTCGAAACAAAAGAGGAGCCGTGTTCCTAAATTATATTAAACGAAGAAAAATCGTGCTTTTTGAACGCCGCGATAACGTCATGTGAAAATACGCCAACTCGAACGTGCTAATGAGTAAAACTCGAGTTTAAATTTTATTGGTTTTACAATTTATTAATCCGTGTGTTTTTTTTTTTAAATTTTTTTCTATAAATACTTTCTTTTATGGAAATACATGTCCAAATGTTTTGACCAGTAACTTTTTGAATCAGAATTCACCTCTATAATATGATACTGTTTAAGAGGTGATTTTATGAAATTCTCATTATTTTTCTTAAATTTCAAGAAATACTTCTCAAAATTTGACAAAAAAGACTAGGAGACAATATATATTTTTTTCAAACTTTATAAAAATGTAAATATAGATAGACAATAATATGGGAAATATGAGTGCAAAGAAATTTTGGAAATGTGACAAAAAGGTTGTGGAAATTTATTTCTAATAACACTTTTTTTTCATTGAACATTTTTAAATTCTAAACGGAGTGAAGAAGCTAATGATTTCACAATGATGAAACACTTTTTCGAATAAAAATGCTTGTCCAAAAGTTTCGATCAGTATCTTAATAAATCGGGAATCGTACCCAGATGGTACTTTAAAGAGATAATTTTTCCAATTTCTCAATGCTTTTACCAAAAATGGGGGAAAACTGTCGACAAATTGACAAAAAACAGAAAAATATGCAATTACCGCAATTTATGTAAAATTTTAAATTACTTTTTAACATAACTTCTAAAACAATGCAGCTAGGGATTTGAAATTTTCACCAACTGCTAAAAACAGTTACTAAAACATTTCATAAAAATTTCAAGATTTGATGAATTTTGAGTGAAGTACATTATTTTGAAAATTTCTCATTTTTTGTCAGTTGTAATAAAATTTTCGATTTTTGATATTAAGACTTGCAAATTTAATATGTTCTAACTGACATATATGTCTAATTGGTATGAAAAAATCTCAAAAATCGTCAACTTTTTTTTTTTTTTTATACCCGTTTCAAGTTTTTGAGACGAATTTCAACAAAATTCATTAGTTTTGCCTAAAATTACGCACTTTAACGTACATATAAGAAAATTGGCTGAACCGATTGTTTTGAAATTTGGTGTCTAGATAGAGAATTTCATTGCAAATATTTTGGTGCAATAAAATTTCTTGCTCACGAATAATTAAACATTTTACAAGAGTTTGATTGAAAAAAAATCAGAGAAAATACAGATAGATATTATGAAATATCCATAATTTATGAAGGTTGATAATGTTTTATTGCATCTTATGTATTTTTCGACGCTGAATACGATGGTGTGAATTAAAACCCACGGCCAACAACAGTTTTCCAATTATTTTATTCTATTTTGAAAATTCAAAATTTTCGGTTATTACACTAAATACCTACCATTTCACCTACAAGGTCATGTAATGTTTTGTGGCGAAATGGTATCGGAACTGACCTACCACGCGACTGTTCCGGGGTTCAATTCCAGCCCAGGACTCCGAATTTTCTCATTTTTTTTTCTACTTATATTATTAACTTCCTTTTTTTCCTATCACGTGACAGTACCGGGTTTCGATTCCAGCCCGACACACTGGAATTTTTGCATTTTTTTTTTTTTTTATTTAATTTACTTCTTTCGTTCAGAATTGTTTTATTGAAGAAATGATTTATCGTTTCTTAAAATTCAATACACCCATCAAGAAAATCCCACTCGAAATGCAAAGAACACCCTGACGAGCGAAGTACACTTTTTTTTTTTTTAGTTTTCCTAGTTGATAGTTGAATATAAAACTAGCAGAGTAAAAAACAAATTTGCATTTTAGAGTTCTTAGAGATACCTATGTGAATTATAAATTTATTTCAGATAACTAAGGAGCTAAACACGAAATTCTAATATTAGCATATATTTGCATATTTCCAAGTATAATTGCTATTTTGCTATTTTTACATTTTTCCGACATTACTTTTGCATATTTAAAAATTTGCTATTTGCTTTACGCTATTTTGATTTTTTTTAAATCAATTTCCGTGGCCTTTAAAACACTTTTTCTTAATTATAAAAAGAAGTTAATTTAGTATTAATGATTTATATTTGTAATTAATTCATGTAAATTAATTAGTTCTTCTTTCATGTTCTATTATGGAATATGTTATATATTTATTTATATCATATACTATACAATGACGGGATGAGATTATTATCATTTTTTTTTTTTTTTTTACAGAACAATCGTAGTATAAATACCCAAGATGTGAAGTAAGTTCGGCTTTTTTGAAATTTAAATTTTTTTACGTTATAGTTTTCTGATTCGATAGCTTATGCTAATTAATACCAATTTAGTATATACGTTTTTATAGAAAAAATGCAGGGTTCGCTAAAAATTTGTTTTAATCTTCAAGGAAGAAGGAATAAAAAATAAAATATAATTAATGTTAATACAGAAAAGCCAAGTGTACTGCGCACCATTCGCTTCTCGGATAAGAACTTAAGCGGAGTTTCAGTTAATTATTCACAACAATCATTTTCAATTTTACGTTTAATAACTTAATTATAGAATAATCCATATCATTTCATTTTATGAAAATAATCATTTTCGCTGTGTTTTGAAGTTAAAAGCTTTTTTTAATTAAACATTGACTCGACTGATCTTAACTGATTTTAATGTTCAAATAAGTATACGTTATATATATATATATATGAAGATTATGTAAGTAAGTCTATATAACATTTTAAATAATAAATTGAATATACTAGGGGATAATAACGAAAATTAACCGACCGTTTGTTGGATTCACCGTCATTTGAGTCGTAATTTTAACTTTAAAAGCTTGTGAAAATGATTCATTGATCCATACTTTAAGAGAAGTATACCACAAGCAGCGTTAAAAAAAAAAAGAAAAAAAACATTTCGGATTAAGAATAACAATTTTATGAAGTTTTAAAGAAATAATAATAGTTATTTTACGAAAAATTACTATTTTCTTATAAATATTCAACAAATGCGCTTATAAAAAAATATTTATCAAGCGAAAGTTTTTAGAAATCTAACTACGGTAAAAAAGCCACCATAAGGTTTCTCACTTAGAAACCTTATGGTAAATGAAATAACTGCCAGATTAGGAAGTATTTAATGAGGTTTAAATACAAATTCGTTATTTTACATGAAACTAATTAGTTTAATACATATATTTAACCTTTGAATGATTATAAAAGAAAAAAGCTGGTCCTAATTCGTACTATGAGTATTTTTTGCTTCTCTGATAGAATTTAGTGTGTGTCACATTTTAAAGAAACGATAAATAATTCCTTTAATAAATTAATTCTAAGCGGAGCTTTATTTTAAATACAAAACAATTTTATTCAAAAATTATAAAGTTCATAAATATTTAAAATATATATGTATTGTACTTAACCAGTTTTCCCATTATTAACTGAAAACAGGAAAAAAAAAAATTGATAAGAAAAAACTGTTTGAAAAATGTACAAACATTATTTTTCCGTATTTATTCAAAATTTTCTGTCACCAAAATATTTTCCATATTATTATCTATATATATATTTAAATTTTTGGATGTAGGTGAGTTGCCTCCCTGCATGAAAATTTCATAAGTTTGGATTATAAAAAAAATAAAAAAAATTATTATTGGTATATTTATTTTAATATAGTCTTTATGTATTATATATATATATATATATGATATAAATACAAACAATAATCGTATTTTAAGTTACAAGTGCCTATATAGGAGTATACTAACTTTTTTATTTATAACGATTTTTATTAAAATTAGAATCTACTTCCGTAATTAACTGTAATAATATAATTACTAGGAATGAGGAATTATAGGAGGTAAAATAAAAAAAACAATCATATTTGCTCTGTATATTGAATTTAATGAGAACGATAAAGAATTTCTCAAATAAAAAAATTCCGATTGGCGTTTCAGCTTATTTAATGGCATTTTAATTAAAAATTATTGTATTTATTATTGTTACCAAAAAAATTTATTTTTTACTCAGCCTGTTTCATATCCTTTTTATTAACTGAGAACAGGAAAAAACATTTATGAGAAAAAAGTATTGGAAAAAATATTTCAGAAATTTTTTTTACAACGTTTTCAAAATTTTCTTTCGTAAACATGTTTTACTAACTATTTCGTATCTATATTTTAATTTTTATTAAATGCGATTAAAAAAAAAAAAAAAATTTGGTGCTATTTTTGTCAATTGTTGGATAGTTTCTCCCAAATTTAGGAAAACAATTTGGAATCGAAAAATGACCTCCTTAAAGTACCTAAATTAACAAAACTGTGATTTGAAAAGTTGCTCGTCTAAACTTTGGGACAAATATTTCAATAAGAAAACGCATACAAATAATCAAAAAAATAAAATAGAGAATTGCATCAAAATAACTTAGCATGTAAAAATAAATGCGTCTCTAAATGGACGCCTTTGACTTAAGTTGTAATCGAACTTGTTTTTTGATCTGTTTTAATAACTAGGATTTTAATAATGTCCAACGAAACGTTGTAATTAAGAGAGTACGTGACAATATTATAAATGGCGTCTTATACGCGTTACGTCAATGTTATTATTGTTATACAATAATGTACGTAACGAGCTGTCCGAAAACGGAAAAACATGTCAGCACCGGAAGTTCTAATTATTGTGCTCAGTAGTCGAGATAAAATTGTATTAATTCGGAAACGTTGACTGCACAAAGACGAAAATAATACTAAAAGAGAGTGTGCTCGACCGTGAATCTAAAAAGGTCGCTCCGATGTGTAGAGGAACGTGCGAATTTTACCGATTTATTTGACTCCGTGGCGAGAGAGAGACGGAAAAGGAAGGAGAGGAATGAAAGAGATAAGGAAAGAGAGTGAGAGAGAGAGAGAGAGAAACTGCTGGAAACATTTGTAACGACGACATTGACGTTTCGTATTTCACAAAACAAAATTCAGATGATTATCAGAACGCACAAACGCCGAATAACTCGTCGACACACCACGACTTTAACAGAAATATTGTTGTTTTTCTTTTTGACGTCACGTCTGGATAATTTTTCTTCTAGTATCGGTTTGCTGTAGCGTAAGATACGCGTATACATTATTATTTTTTGTACTCTCACCGAAAACTGGGATTATACTTTTGGAAATCAAAAACTGTTTTCGTTCTTCTCGTCGTCGTATCTTCTTTAGAATTATTACACGTCTGTCCACAGAGATATAATATGTTATATACATCTTTATAACAAAAAGAAAAACTAAAAAAAAAAAGAAAAGCCGGACATATTTCGCACGGCAGGTGGGATTCTCTTGACGGGTGTAATGAATTTTAAAGAAACGATAAATCATTTCTTCAATAAAACGATTCTGAACGAGGGAAGTTAATGATATAAAAAAAAAATGTTAGAAAAATGTCCAAAAATTTTTTTTCACATTTTCAAAATTTTCTTTCGCCATTATCTTTCTTATATGATTTTCTATCTGTGTTTAAATTTTCCTATAGTTCGGATCAAAAAACTATGGTTTCCGAGTCGTGTTTTTTTAATTTTTGGTAGTTTTTTTTTAAAAAAAAAAAAAAAAAAAAAA
>JAIPRM010013938.1:0-11061 GCA_025469315.1 Stegophylla sp. TES_Ste_2020
CATTAATATTATCATAATAGGTGTGATTTTAGTACAATAATCCCATCATACAATAATATGGTACAAATACCCATTATATTATAATACATTATAAGACAGTACAATAGTATTTATTGTATATTGAGGTGACACTGAAAAAACACCATCATTTTATATCCGTATTGCCCTCTCTATATAACTCTATGGTCGGTAGTAGCCGATCCATAATATAGAGATAATAGAGATTATCTATGGGTGGCAGCTGATGGGCAAAAAAAACCATTGATAACGTTGAACGAACTGTGTTTGTCGTTAGTGTTAAATTATCATTTATCAACATATTGTTATCATTGATTCCCCGGGATAATATTATTGTTCGTCGAGTTTAATGAATTTCGCGAGTTTTATTTAATTTCTTTTTTTGCGATTCGACGACAGCGCGCGTCAAATGAACAACGCAAGTGAAACGTCATGAAAAAAAGAGTCGTAATAACCGGCATGGGCGCCATTTGTTCGGCCGGAGCGGATAAATGCACGTCTTGGCGAAACGTGTTGTCGGGAAAATCGTTCGTAAGCAAATTGGACGCGGACCTGTACAGAAACATTCCCTCGAAAATCGCCGCCACGCTGGACGGACTGGGCGAATACGCGTCGCGCCGCTGCGAAACGGTGCCCGAGAGCAGAGCGCGCACAATGGCTCCTTCCACTCGCCTGGCCCTGATCGCCGCCCGCGAGGCGGTCGACGACTCGGGGATATTCTCGTCGTCCGCCGCGGTCGACCGGCAGAGCGTCGGTGTGAGCGTGGGCGTCGGAATGGTGGACATGGAAGACGTGTGCCGGACCGGCAGGGCCCTGGACACCGCGGGTTACCACAGGGTCAGTCCGTACTTCGTGCCGCGCATTCTGCTGAACATGGCCGCCGGACAGATAAGCATGGCGTACGGCGCCCAAGGGCCCAACCACGCCGTGTCCACCGCGTGCGCGACCGGCGCGCACGCGATCGGCGACGGTTTTCGTTTCGTCCAGCACGGGCAGGCGAAGGCCATGATCTGCGGGGCCGCCGAGTCGTGCATCAGCCCGCTGTCCGTGGCGTCCTTTTGCCGGATACGCGCGCTGTCCACCGCGCGAAACGAGAATCCCGAACAGGCGTCCAGGCCGTTCGACGCGGACCGCGACGGCTTCGTGATGGGCGAAGGATCCGCCATTGTGGTGCTGGAGGAACTGGAACACGCGCTCAACAGAAACGCCCGTATTTACGGGGAGATTCTGGGTTACGGTTTGTCCGGGGACGCGGCTCATTTGACCGCGCCGCCGGAAAACGGCCAGGGCGCGTGGCTGGCGATGAACCGGGCCGTCGCGGACGCCAACCTGACCGGCGGGGCGCAGCGGGTGACGTACGTGAACGCGCACGCCACTTCGACCCCGGTGGGCGACCGTGTCGAATTGACCGCCATCAAAAGACTGTTCGACCAACACTGTGACGGCGTACACGTTTCGTCCACCAAGGGCGCTCACGGTCATCTGTTGGGGTCCGCGGGCAATTTGGAGAGCGTTTTCACGATTCTCGCCTGCCACGAAGGTGTCATTCCGCCCACGGCCAATTTGGACAACGCGTGCGAAGAGGCGGAAGATTTGATTTGCGTTTCGAAGCGCCCGATCGCGTGGAAACAGGAAAAGAGAATAGCATTGAAAAACGCGTTCGGTTTCGGAGGCACAAACGTGTGTCTTTGTTTCTCTAATTACATTGCATAATGTCGATTTTAACAATACGGATCACATAACGCCAAAGCCGTGAGCGCTTTTTGATGCCCGCTGTACTCTCGTTCTATGTTTCCAGTTTCTATGTTCCACAATCTTGCCATGCCATCCGATGAAGCTAAAATACAACAAAAAAAAAAAAAAAAAAAAAATGCTATAGATGACATCAAAGAAATAATATGAACTGTATCCGTAATATGATTTTGAAATCATATTTATATAATATTATTACGTATTAAATATCAAGATTGTATACATACACAGAAACTATGTAGTTAAAACATTAGTAATTTTATGTAATGCATTGATTAAATTTAAACCGCGTTCATAAAATAATAGTACAAACAATAGTAATTAAGTAACATGAATCATTAATTGAAAATTAGGGACTTAATATAATTATTATAAACGAATGAAAAATATATATATATACATTACAATATTTAAAATTTTTCTTTCAAACAATTTTTAATTATTTTATAGTCTAGCTTTTGTGAATACCAGAATTTCCAAAATGAATTATCTGAAGTCTTGTCGGTGTTCACAGTTAATTTAATATTTAAAAAAAAAGTAAAGTATAGACAAGAAAGCCAAGAATATATTCTGTGGTGCAATATATGTCCAGTTTTCTTATCTATACATTGGTTTTTTTTATCTAATAAATAAAGAAAAGTAAAAAATAATGAATGAGAAAAAATGTGTTCGAAAAATATCTAAAACATTGTTTTCACATTTTCAACATTTTCTTGAGCCAATTTTGTTTCTCATATTATTGTCTATCTATGATCTATGTTTAAATTTTCATAAAGTTCTCTAAATGATCTCTCTAAAGTACTGACTAGAAGCAAATCAAGTTTCAAAAGGTTGCTGATTGAGAATTTTTGACATGTAATTCTAAACAAAAAAAAAAAAATTTATAATAATAAACATTATTGTAAAAACATTAGCTTCTTCACTGCGTTCCAAATCTAAAATAAATATTTTAAATAACAATACTAATGCCATAAAAATAAAAATAAATTCCAGCTCATCGAGGGATCTATGTATTGGATGGTTAAACTTTTTATATGAAGGCGTGTGTGTCAAGTTTGCATCACTACTTGTCTTCTTTTTTGTTTATAAATATATTTTCTTTAATTTAAATGTAAACATGTTTATTATTATTATTAGACTTAATTATATTGTTAATAAATTATCTATTGAATTGTTGAGATGTAATAATTATAATTTGAAATCTGTAATATAAAAAAATTTAAAATTTTTAGTATTTTTCGCAATATAATACCAGTTAATAAATGTTCAGAATCATTGCTGAATGCTGTGTCCCACACCCATCTCTGCTGTTCATCTTTTAATTCTTGTTTTAAAGAAAAATCACTAGTTTTCCAAATACAAGCTGTTTGATCAGCAGAAGATGTTACTAATAATCTAAATGTAAAAATATAAATTAATATATTTAATAAGATCACAAATAAAAATTATTTATATTCTTACGTTGAGTTAGGGCTGAATTTACAGTGAAGAGCATACTTCCTATGAGCAATCATTTTATGTTCTGGACTGAGTCTTGTACCATTTCCATTGAATTTCCACAAGTAACAATTTCCTTTATTATTCACAGAAGCAACATAATTTGCACTAGAATCAATAGCTACACATTGTATGGATGCATCAACTTCAGGGATCTAAACTCAAGAAAAGTTTAAACAAGAAAACATTTCCACTTTCAGAATATTAAAGTACTTACAAGCTGCTCATTATGATCAGTTTTCAAATCCCATAAATGAAGTAATCCAGACTGATCACCCAATATCAACTCCCCTTGATTTGGATGAAGACATATACTAGTAATAGGTGCCATTGTTTGGAATATACGTTGGCATTGTAAGTTTCTAGACCTAAATACATCAATTATTAATACTCGATTATACACTTTTTATATATTTATCTCTGATTTATTATTTGATATAACTTTAAAAATTCTTATTTAATAAGTACCTTAAATCCCACACGCGAGCACTACAATCTTCACCACATGTAAACATCCATTTACCATCTTCATGGAATCCAACACTGGTAATATTTTTTGAAATCCCTTCATAGTTTAAAATTGGATTTGGATTACTTGAATTTAAATCATACATACGAATGTGTTGAAATCCTTAAAGAATAAATGGAAAATTTATATTCATATGTTTAACAATTAATTACAATTTAAAATTACCAGCAGCAGCCAAAAGTTGTTTATCGGGTGTTATTTCCAATGCATTTACTTGCTATAATAGTTAGGTTAAGGATACAATTCATATTTGTAGATATTACTAATTTACTAATAATTTAAAATAATAAAATTAAAACCTTACTAGTTATTATATTATGTTCATCAAATGTAACATTTATATTTAAACACAAATAATTTGAAACATAGCTATATCAGTTTGTATTTCTGATGCACATAAACTTTATTTGAATTTAAAACACTACTATTTAAACAAATAAAAAAAAAAAATTGCTTAAATGAGCAACTCATTGAATATGATAGTTCATGCAATAATTATTGTACGAACTACCATATTCATCTATTTAACATTTTTTCATTGTCAGCGTGAATATATATTATTAAATTTGTATAGTAAACAGTTCAATTACTTTATGCAAAAAAGGGCTTAGTCCTTATCTTAAACTGTTGAAAAAATGAAAAAAGAACTTTTGTGTTTTAGCCCTTTTAACATGTATTTCATATTTAAAGTGCTTATTTATAATGGTTTCTAGTAATGGGATTAAAGTAGTTTTAACATGAATCAATGCATCAAAGATAACAAATCTGTGATAACCATTTTTTAATATAATTTTGACTTAGGCGTTTTTGCATGAACTCCTTCTATGTAAAATACTCAATATTCGCAAGACAGAACTGCTATTTTCAACTATGTTTAAATTTAATTTGAATAAAATCAAGTAGTTTTTACGTAAAAAAAAAAAAAAATATGTATCATACGATTATAATAAAAATTAAATATTAACTTAGAAATTTCCAAGGATACAGAATCCAAATGAGTTAAACTTCGGTTATTAGTTCCATTATTTGCATGCCATATCTTAATTGTATGATCATATCCTCCTGTGGCCAACAGAACCCGTTCAAGCGATGTATTATCAACCATTATATTTAAATTTGTACACACTCAACAACAACAAATATTTCTAATGAACGAAAAAATTGAAGTTGAATAAAACATTGTGTTGGTCATTTATATTTTAACGAAATGTTTATAATGTTTCACATCTTATCTTCAATCTATATTTATAGCACAAACGTAATCATGTCTAATTTATATTTATTAACAATAAAAATTATTAGTATAAGTAATTATTTATTTTAAAATTCAAATGACCAACATTATTCATAACTATAATACATTATGTGTTAATTAGCAAAGTTATTTGTGATGATCATCACAATTCACAGTGTTTATCTTATCCATTATCATCATCGTTATCGATTTCACTTTTATCTCAAAATTATTATAAACCATGGTTGCGGTTTAGAGATGATAGTGACTCTTGAACTGTGACCGTGGTACAATTGAACGACGTATATTTTTTGATAATATATATTTGTTTTTGTTCTAGTTGTTGATAACCAAAAGTATTTTTTGTTTTTTGGTGTTTCTCACTTTCTGGCTACTATTAATAATTTATTATTATGAATACACCTGATCATTATACTAATTATAAAATATAAAAATTTCGTAAACTAAGTACATTACACCCAATGATTAATTGATTAAATCATTATGGCTAATAAAGGTAAGTCATAAAAATAATTTAGAATTTTACACATTGGAAAGTGAAAACATACTGAATTATGCATACTACCTAGGTAGTGTGTGTTAATTACTATTAAATTTAGAGCTGCTAATTATGAGATCAACTAATTAATTGAATTTAAAAATTAAAATTTTGTTAATATTTGTTTTATATTGTAATTCATTAATTTAAATTTGTGCTCATAAACAGTATTAAATGTGTGGGGGCATATAGTTAATAGTTAGGCTTCATTGATTTATGAACATAACAATCTTGTTACTTTGATTGATGAAAATATAACACATTTACAGGAGGTCCAGAAACTGAAGAACAGACTAGATTGAGATTCCAAGTAGAACTCGAATTTGTTCAATGTTTGGCCAATCCAAATTATTTAAATTGTAAGTTTTTATTTTAAAAATGTCGTTAACATAAAATAATCATCCGATTGTTTTATTTTTCAGTTTTAGCACAGCGTGGCTATTTCAAAGATCAGTCTTTTGTTAACTATTTAAAATACTTACTGTATTGGAAAGAACCAGATTATGCAAAATTTATTAAGTAAGTGTTGATACATTTGTTATTGTATGAAGTCTTGATAAAAATTGATCATACAAAATAGACAACTTCATCTTAGAGAGATTTATATATTTATAACTTACGTTATATAAGATTAAATAAAAATTTGATTTTGATTGTAATTGCCAAAAATTGATTATTAACTTATGTACCTAACACTAATATAATATGTTATATTTAATAATATAATTCATTTATGAATGACATTATGAGCACATTCATATTTCAGAACAAATACAGTTCCCAGTTGCCTTTATAAAAAAATATATTGAATCTTATGTATTTTTTTGACAATGAAAATAATGATGAAGTCAAATTTTGATGGTCAGGCATACTTTTGAAGTTATCACCTAAAACTTCAATTTTTAAAAAGTGTTAAAATTTTGTAAATTTTATTTTTCTTTAAATGTATATATATATATATTTGGTTTAATCAAATCCCAAAAGCAGAAATTGAATACCGTACTTACTTTTGAAGTTATGAGCAAAATCTTAATTTTTACGTTTCTTTTTTTCCAAAAAAAAAGCGATAACGTTTTTTCCAAAAGTAACATTCCTCAATTTTTTTTTTTTTTTATTTACTAGGTAGTGTTGAGATTCAAAATATATTGGTGAAAACTAAAATATACTTAACGTACCTATATTAAAAATAATCAGTAAAAAAACTGTATAGGTGAATTCTATGTATACTATGTTATTTTTACATTATACTATTTTGCAGTGTTTCAATAGATAATACAGAAAAAACAAAACTTCATGATTGCAGTCTTATATACAACCATGACACAGTTTTTTGCTTCTCCAGAACAATTTGATAAAATTGACTTACAAGGTTTTGCCGTGAAGTCATCATTATGTATCTTAATAATATGAATTTTATCATACTTTGACATTAATAATGCTATAACTTAAATAACACCCAATTTGTTATGAAAAATCACATTGTTTAGGTAATATGGCAAATTAAACACATTATAAACGTAATTACAATTATATATTTATATCGCTTACTATATGAAAGCAAATAAATAAAAGATAAATTAGAACAGTTCAAAACTGCCTTAGGCTATATGCAATAATACGAAAGCACCCAATTTTCAAGTCGTCATAATTCAAAAAATAACAATTTTCTATTTATCTAATGACAACCACAAATTAGGACAAAACTCGCTCCTCTCGCTAACTGTTCTGCAAATCCAAAATATCCCTCGACTTGTGGAGCAATATTGAAAACTTGAAAATAAGTCTTTGAGCAACTTTGAAAATAAGTCTGCCCCTCCCCCCAAAATCAGACTTCACTGAAATTTTCAGCGTTAGAAAATATTATATAGGTTTCAAAAAAAAAAATGTGAAAAAAGCAATTGGGAACTAAACTGCATTTATACCATGAATTTTATTAAATTATTCTATTAATAGGTACTTATAGAAGTCCTTTTATTTTTACAGGTATCCAATGTGTTTGTATTTTTTAGACCTCTTACAGCATGAACCATTTAGAAAAGAAATAGCTACAGCTATATGTTCAAAATTCATCGATGACCAACTGTTATTAATATGGCAACATTACACTAGACGGCGGACAAAAATGATTCATACAGCTTATGAGCACAATATGAATATGATGAATAAAACAAGTACATCGAATATTGGACCAGCACAAACTAATGGCACAAATGGTATTATGCCAGCATCTATGCCCATTCCTAAAGTCATGCCACCTTAACTTTAAATTATATAATTATTTAATATTGTCTTGGTACCTTAAATAAACAAACCACATTAATGTTTTATATTTCCTTGTATAACATTCATGATACTGTAATGTGAAATTTTAGTTATAAGATATTTAAATTAAAATACAATAATTTAATAATACTCATTATTTTATATTTGTATTTTATTTATTTTTAGATTCTAAGTGAAGAAAAGAAGCTGGTTTTATAGTGATGTTTATTTTTATGGAAACCCTTTTTTGTATAGTACTTGTCTAAGAGTTTCATACAGTAACTTTTTAAATAAAAATCACATCCAGATAGTACAGTAGAGAGGTCATTTTTTAAAATTCTCAATACTTTTTCTAAAAACAATTGAAAACAGTTGAATAATTTAGTAAAAACAGCATAAAATGTCGTACATTGGTGGAAATATAATAAACATTTTTTTTTTTTTTTTTTGTGGGGGGCTAATAAAATATATATAAGAAATGTCTCGTTTAACAATGTTTACCTATAGTTCATTGGTGTTTCTTACATAAAATATAAAGTGAGATGAACGTATTTTTGACTCTTCAGATATGATAATAAATGGTAGCACCTAAGATTGATTTAAATTTGAAACCAATGATGAATTAATGTTAAGTTAAATTAATTGATAATTTTACTATAATGGTTACAAAATATAAATAAAATGTCATGTTTCTCTCACACGGAAGAAAAAATAAATATTTGTACAGTTTTCTATTTATATTCCAAGATTCATAAAGATTAGTTTGATTAATTGATTTTCATAAGCATTTAATTTGGAATTTATTATATTTCTATACTTGGTTTAAAAAAAAATTAAATTTTATTTAAAATATCAAGTCTGATTAAGGTTTTTGTTCCTAGACAAAATACCAAATTTCAATACAATTAAAAAAATATAATAATTTCGGTACAAAAAATTGGTACATTTATTAATTAACAAATTTAAGTTAATACATAAATGATGGTTTGAAAAATAATTTTGTCATAGGTACTTAATTACAATATGTATATATATTCTAAATTT
The DNA here is from genome assembly GCA_025469315.1 of Stegophylla sp. TES_Ste_2020. Classification (NCBI taxonomy): domain Eukaryota; kingdom Metazoa; phylum Arthropoda; class Insecta; order Hemiptera; family Aphididae; genus Stegophylla; species Stegophylla sp. TES_Ste_2020. The sequence continues at coordinate 8,896 of JAIPRM010013938.1, forward strand.
TAATTTATCATACTTCCAAAATAATTGATAACAATGAGAACGTATTGTCGAAAGTGTCTTTTGATTTCCTGAATACGCTTTTAATCATAATATAAATACAGAACGCTCAAAATTGAATTGGAGTTACGAGTTCTCTCTGAAATAATTTCCTATTAAAGCCCTGGATATGCCTTATGACTGGGAGTCAATTTCAAAAATTTATCTACCAGGCATCTATACCCCCCATCTATGGACCCCCTGTCTAAGCACTCTAATGCCTCTCAGAACCCTCACAGATTTTTCGAAAATCGCATTAGATTAATGCTTCTTTTGGGAGGGGGGGAGATTTAAATCAATTAAATAAACATACTAGCCCCAAAAAAAAAAAAATGTTTTCCTAGTTGCGCCAATGATAAGCGTGTTGTTATCATCCTATAATAATATCCAAAATCCAAATACTAATTATGGACGCCTATTATATGATACGATGCTGATTAGGTTCATTAGCGCAACTTGGAAAATATTTTTTTCTTTTAATTTTTTTTGAGGAGGGGGGTTGTGATAATATGTTTATTTGATTGATTTAGCCTCCGAAAAACCTTTAACACCTTATGTAATTCTCAAAAATTCTGGGGGTAGAGGCTTTGAGTAGTTTTTAGCCCCCTCAAAATCCCCTCTAATTACGCCTGTGGTTAGGTTAACTGCTGGTTAATTAGCTGAAATTAAATGTGATTAAAAAATGTAATACTTATTTGGCTATATATATATATATATATATAGAGAGAGAGAGAGTTTATTCCAACCATAGGCACAAATAGGGAAGGGCTTGGGGTGACTGAGATGTTCCTTAAACCACTCAAAGCCCCACAAATGTTTTTTTTCTAATTGGGCTTATGCAGACTGCAACTATTATAACAGGGATTCTGATTTATTTTCTAGTTCTATAGTGACATTAGGAAAGAATATTGTCATTTCACGAGTTGATATACGTATGTGTAAATTATATCAGTATAAATATTTATTGTGAAAATTATTATTGTATTTTATATTATATTGCATATTGAATAATAATAATCGTCGTTTACAGGAGGACGTTGTGTCAATTATAATTTTCTCGAGTAGGATCACGTCATTAACTATACTAGTCCACCACTGAATTTATAATTTTCAAAGATTTTTGCAATAACTTTTATATGTGTGTGTGTGTGTGTGTGTGTGTGTGTGTACTATGTACATTCAGTGGTTCTCAACATTTTTTGATTCACTGCACACACCATTATAAATTACAGATTTTCGCGGCACACTCACTCACTTGACAACAACTTAGAGACGAGAGGGTTAGGTAAAACCGTACACTCTGTACAGTAGTTTGCTTACACGTGTATTGTTTGACACGATTGGTTGACCTTTGTTGGTCACAGTTTTCACAGTTTTATCGATTAGAGTTGATAATTTGAACGGTTAATAGACTATACTAGGACGCGTTGGTACGAAAAAAGAGAAAAGAGAACTTATCGCGAAATAAATTGAGAACCACTGGTGTACATTGTAGTACACGAACACATTATATTTTATTTTATTCAAACATTTTATCTGATTTATTCGTTAGTTTGATCTTCTTTGGAATTTATTTCCAAATAAATTTAATGAATATTAATGTTATAAAATAAGAATTAAAACACCAAATTATTTTATTCGAATAGGTTATGAAAACTATTATTTTATCATCGAAATGTGATACACGATATTATTTTTAAACAATTTACGGATGTTAGAATATATAATTTTTTTATTTTTTATTTTACTTATAAATTGGATATTCAAAAACATAATATTAAACGTTATTTTTGGTGAATTCACAAATTTGTTTTTTTTTTTATGGTGGTACACTTGTTTTATTTTATTGTCTTTGTTTGTTTGGTTATGTCAATAGATTTTTTATTAGATCTTGTACGAAAACAATAATTTTTAGTGTGATTTGTAACCAGGGACACGTAGCCAGGATTTTATTTCGGAGGCGGTCCAGTTAACAGAAAAAAAAAAAAAAAAAAACTATTGTTGCATGTGGATTTTAATTAGACACATATGTCAGTGAGATCATATAAAAATTTCAAGTCTTAATATCAAAAATCAAAAATTTTATTGCATAAAAACTAACAAAAAGTGAGATATACGCATACACTCTGC
>JAIPRM010013939.1:0-11060 GCA_025469315.1 Stegophylla sp. TES_Ste_2020
TCAGCTAGATTCATAGGGGAGTTAGTACTATCGACAAGCTCCTCTTCAACATTAAATATAATAATATTTTTTGATTTTTCTATACGTTCATGTACCTCATGAGCTATAGCTTGCAAATCCGGACCAACACTGTTATTGTTTAAAGAAGTATCAAATGAATTTACACGTACCCGTAAAGTATCGATCTGCTTTTTTAGTTCACCGTTTTCTTTTCTTAGGTAAGCAATGTCCGAAGTAAGTTCTTCTAGCTTAGATAACAGTATGTCTGACTTGTTCTCATGAACAGACAATTTTGTAGAAATTGAAGTTAACTTAGTACCTTGAGATTTTAGTATATTCATTATATCCGACAGCGAAGGCTCAGTTTTGAGGGACTGACTAGACACAGGAGATTTTAAATTCTTAGACATGTTATTGAGTTAAATAATAAATTACGGACGCGTAGAGCTGAATCAGAGATAAGTTCACAGTTCAACGGTCACTGATACACTTTTTCTTTCCTCTCATGATCTTGAAGATCATATTGACGAAAGAAGGCTTTGCTCTCTGGGCGGCCTTTCTGATCGTTTCGACACGTCCTTGAGGCAGATCTGACAGACCTTGCGGTTCGCAAATTAAGTCTTGAACGTCCTCCGGAGCGGTTGAACGTTCTCCCAAGTATTGCGAGACCTCTGAACTTTCGATATCCCATCTGGGGCAATCGAACAAGGTGTGCTCAGCAGTGTCCGACGAGTGCATGCAATACAAGCAAAATGGTGATGCGGCTCTCTTCTTTCTGTACAGGTACTCTCTGAAGCAGCCGTGACCAAAGAGGGCTTGGGATAGATGAAAGGACGGTTCGACGTTACTAAAGTACCATCTGCGGACGTCTGGTAGCAGTTTGTGTGTCCACCGACCTTTAGTTGTCGTGTTCCATCTTTCCTGCCATTTGGTCAGGGTAGTCTCCCTCGCTATGGCCTTGAGTTCCAAGGATGGTTTATCGTTACCGATGGCCGCTAGGGTTTCCCTTAGAAACGTCTTCTCTTTCAACATTAGTTCAGCCGGCGGTGTTTTGGCGATCAGAAGCGCTGCTTCATCGGACACTGTGCGATAAGCTCTAATAGCCCGTAGCGCTGCTAGCCTTTGTACTCGAATTAGCGAGGCTTTGTTTTTTGCCGTTCTCAAGGCGCGATCAGCCCAGACCGAAGAGGCGTACAGCATTTTGCTGTAGGCGACCGTGTTCAATAAGAGCCGTTTATTGTAACCTGGTCCTCCTAAGTTTGGCATCAAACGTCCGACTGCTCTTGCTGATTCCACACCAGCTTTGTCCACCTTCTCTACCTGAGGGGTAAACGACAGCCTCTGGTCTAGTGTAATACCGAGGTAATTAAGAGCTTTGTCGACTCGTATTAATTGTCCTTGAACCCTAACCACCGGAGGTCTGTATTTTATTTTATTAGTAAGTAATATCGCTGCGGATTTTTGCGGAGCTAATTGTAGGCCGTTTCTCGACATCTAGTCATCGATCTGCGATAAGGTTGGATTGGCGATGTCCTCGATCTCGTTGGCATCGTGCCCTCTCACCAGTACTGCTAAATCATCGGCGTAGGCGATAATTTTCGCCCCATTTATGGTTGGTATCTGCAACACTTCGTCGTTGAAAACGTTCCACAATCGGACCGATAACCGAACCTTGCGGAACGCCGCATGTTACCTGTAGGGAAGTACCTGTTCCGACTTCCAGGGAACGGTCGGATAGATAAGCGCGAACCATGGAGACTAGAGAGAGACCCGGAACTTTCTTCTTACGTAGGGCTCTGTCTATACATTTCCAGGGAGCGGTGTTGAATGCATTCCTTACGTCCAGAGATATTAGAAGGCAGAGGTCTCGGTTTTGTACAGCACCTTCGGCGGCTTCCTCTGCGAAGGTTATCACTCCCTTTAGGGCGTCTTCGGTCGACCTCCCTTCACGAAATCCAAATTGACTCTCGATCAGATCGTTTCCGGTGGATCTGAGGTGTGAGTTTAGACGAGACAGGAGGAGTCTCTCCAGTGCTTTGCCTATCGTGTAGAGCATGGACAGAGGACGGAAGCTTTATGGGTCATGAACCGTCTTCCCTGGTCCTTTGTGAAGCAGAACAAGCCTTGCCCGTTTCCACGGCTTAGGAAAACTACGTTGATTTAGACACCGGTTAAACACTTTCAGTAGGACTTCAGGTTTGTGTCTAACCACGTATTTGAGCACCTCATTGGGTATGCAGTCAGGTCCGCATGCCTTCCCGGCCGGAAGTCTTGCTGCGACTGCCTGAAGGTCCTCGGCTACAGAAGCTGTAGCCTGATCCTCTGCTATGTCTGGATCTGGATAATCCAGAGGGATGTTATTCCACACAGTTTCTTCGTGCGATGGGAAGAGGTGTTCTGCTATAGTTAGCTCGCGTCCTCTGCATTCTGCGCCTGGAGGGTGGGAGCTCAGCTTTTTTGCCACCATCTTATATGGCAGGCCCCAAGGATCTGCCTCTACGGTATTACACAAGTCTCTCCATGCTTTATCCCGTGCTGCCCGTATGGCCGCTGACAGTGCCTTACGGGTTGACCGGAAGTCAATACTAATGGCTTCCGGGAGCACGGGACTGCGTTTTCTAGCTCGGGTATAAGCCCATTTGGCCTTGAGAGCAGACTTTCGAAGATCAGCGATTTCGGAGCTCCACCAATGCACAGGTCTACGCCGACTGTTGGGCTGGGGTCTCGGGGGCATGCAGGAATTGCAAGCTGCTACGAGATAATCATCCAGGAGATTCGCCGCTGCTTCGGGGGACGCCTCTTCTGGAATCTCTGGATCTGGTTGGGAGTTCAGAAATGTTACTAAACGTACTGGGTCTAACTTCCTGTATGCCCATCCTCTGCGTGATGGGGGGGGGGGCGCTTCGACGGTTTCGGTTTCATTGACCGAAGATGACCTTGCTTCAGAGAGAGTATACGATATGTAGAAGTGGTCGCTACCGGAATGCTCGTCTAGTACACTCCATTCGCAAACCATTAGGCGTCTTAGTCGGGAGAAGGTGGTATCTATTATGGATTCAGCATTCTACCGCTGATATGTTAGTTTGTCACCGACGTTCTCTGGATTAAAGCCCAGTTATGCCGCTAGCTCTATAAGAATCTGGCCTCTTGAATCTTCGTGGTCTGAGCCCCAGTGGTGAGACTTGGCATTGAAATCTCCCGCCATTACTGTTTCGATGTCAGGAGGGGCAAGTAGGATTGAGGCCTCGATCGCACACAGTTGGTCATTATAAACGGGAAGTGTTTGATTCGGTAACATGTAACAACTGTAGAATCTGGTTTTACCGCACTGGATCCAGCAATGTCCCGATGCCACGCCGGAGCTCTCTATGACGAGTGGCGAAATTCTGGACAGCAGGATGCAGCTGTTGCCATCTGTGCTTGATCGGAACCTCGAGGAGTCCGGCGGGCTTCTTGGTTGTTCAGAACATATTGCTATGTCTACGCCGTTGTTGGCCATTTTGGCGTACAGTAAGTCTCTCGCCAGGAGGCTCCAATTCATATTTATTTGAATTATTTTAGTCATGACTGCGGTTTTCCGTAGGGGCTAGTGCTGCTCGCTTAGCCATGCACGCTCCAGATCCGGGTCTATGCGCAATCCTTCTTTATCCTGCTCTTTCGCATGCGACAAAACGATCCTGACCAACGCTACAGCTCTTTTCTACGTGGTCGCTACCACCACACCGTCTGCAGGCGCCTTGCATGTCGGGTCCCGTGCAGTCGCGTGCGGTGTGGCCGAAGCCGTGGCATCTGAAGCATCTTGGTGGCTCCGGACGTCTTAGACGGAGCGTGCATTTGTTCACCCTATGGAGACAGAACCGATCTTGTTTAGAACCTATTTCGGAACTCTGAGGGTGGCGATCTTGTGCCCGGACTTGAGCTCCCACAAACCGGTTAAAGTACATTCATCACTCTCAGCTTCGGCTACCGCGTCGTCGCCGGTGATGCCCCTTTTGACTGCTTCGAGCACCTTCTCTCTGTCCGCGGTTATGTCGATGCCGACTACCTCGACCTCGACGGACGAAGACAACCTGGAGATCGTGCCCAGGGAGGTACCGAGTTTGGATGAGAGTTCACATCTTAGTTTTTCTGCCACTGAAGCCGATTTCTAACCGCCGGCCAGTTCTAAATACGGTCACCATTCCTTGTCTTTCTAATGTCTTTTATCGTGGCTCCTAGCTTTGAAATGTCTATGCCCGAGTCTTTCACCTTTCTCACCGTGCCGGCATAGCTATTCCCTCCGGCCACTTTAATGAGCACTGCTGGCGGCTTGGGTCTGGAAGGTTTCGGTTTCGGGCTCGACGTGACCTCACCGTTTTTTGTCTTTCCGGCTCCTTTTTTGACGACGGTGGCCCATGAATTTCTGTCAACTGCCTCTTTGTTGCCGTCTTTGGTTTCCGTTTCAGGTTTTGGGCTAGACGTGGTCTCGCTACGATCTGATGTTCCTTTTCTTACTTCGGGTTTAGGATTTGGGTTTGACATCGCACCGGTGAATGTAGGTGTGCGGGCGTCTAGTTTCTTTCCGGTCTTCTTTTCTAACCTAACCGTGTTGGTTTGCGTGTCGCGAGGTTTTGGCTGTGAATTTTCCCTGTTCTGTGCATCGTTCAATTTCACTTCAAGCAGAGCGTTGGCCACTTTGTTAAGCGCCTCAGCCACCTTTACCATCAGTGGACCAATTACTTCTTCATGATAGAAATCCTCGCTTGCTTCATTTACCAGGTCTCTTGCAACTGATGTCGCAGAGAGAGCCGAGGTAAGAACGTCAGTCGTGACCTTCTTGGTCACAACGGTCTCTTCATCACTGCTGTTGTTCCCTCTAAGGCGTTTCAACGACTTCCTGCCACGTTCGCCTTCGGTGACATCCATTTCATCGGATTCGTTGTCTTCCTCGTTGGTTTGGACGTGGGGCATCACCATCTTGGGATGGTTTTGCGCCATGACGAATGTCCCCTCTGAGGGGGACGCTTGAGTTTTGGGTTTCGACCACTTCCTGGGGGGGGTGCCCTTTTTTGGTTCTCACTAATCCGCTTCCTATTGGTCGTGGTCGCACCAATTTCGGGACTTAGGAGTCCCTCGGCCTAAGGAAGGTCTCTGCTGAGTGTCGTTGCCCCTGCCCCAAAGGGGGGAAAATGGGATTTTTTGGAGGGGTGGTGAGGGGGGAGGGGAGGGGCCTGTGTGCTTGGCCCTTGGCTTATGCTAATTTGGTCCCCCGGTGTCACTATGTCTTTTAGCAAGGGGACCTGTGCTGCTGGGAGTTTGCAGCAATGGTTAGATGAGTAATTCAAATTGACTTACCCGAGCTCGGTCGCCATTGCCAATGTCTCTGAAATTTGCCGAATTCTGTGAGAATTTTGAACAACGGCGCTCAACGACACTATCACATATGAGTGAGCGCACTACGTGTAGACTAGCGTTTGTAAAGAAATACACAATTGTAATCACTTTATCTCAGCGATTGCTGGACCGATTTCCGCGTGCAATGCAGCAAAATACTCCGGGGCGCAAGCCGAAGATTTTGATGCCACCTGCACAAAAAACGGTTGACTTTTTCCGCCGGAAATGCAGATTCACTACGGAGCGGTGCGAAAACACGTGCTCTCGGTACGACTGCCACGACAAGACTAACCTAACCTAACCTAACCTTTTTTTTTTTCCTTTTGAACCGAGACCAGGGCGGGTGTTACTTGACGTATTACTGCCGCCCTGGGCCCATCGTTTATTTAACAAAATATTACAACAATATTACAAAATAATACAACGAAGTTTTTCAGGCAGAGGGATGAGGCTGCTATCCTTAGCTTACCTAGCTAGTATTCACAGACCTCAACCTTGGCTGAAGTACAATAGTTTTACTATATTACAGATTATAAAACAAAAAAGTGAACTAATGTAAGAGTTCGGTTTTTGGTCTTGGCGGCCCGGTGGCTCAGCACCCGCCGACCTGGAGTCTCGTACTGATCGCTCCTCTTCTCGCCCGCGGCGTCAGCCGGCCTTGTAAAACGTGCTGTTTGTTCGGACGCCGATGTCTGGTCGCACCAGCTCGGGGCGGTCACGCCTGTCTAAGTTCCTCTATAGTGAAAGGTTGGTGTTGTTCTGAAGCTTCGGTGATGGATGATAGCTGATTGTTGCCTAAGGTTTCGGCTTGAGTCGGAATTTGCGGGGCGAAAGTCCAGTCGACAGGAGGGTGGCATGGGAAGAGGTGGTCCGCTATGACTCCCTCCCTACCTTTTGCTTCGAGTCCCGGGCGGTTTTGACCTATGCGTTTAGTTACCACTTTATAGGGTAAGCCCCAAGGGTCGTGATCGACTGCGTTACAGAGTTCTGCCCAGCTCTTAGCCTGTGAGGCACGGATCGCCTTGCTCAGGTCTTTCCGATTTGATCTGTAAATCTCGCGCAGATTTGTACTCGCTTGATCCTCTCCTCTCCTAGAGGCACGTTGGTAGTTGCGCATGCTGCGAAGTGTTCCTGTTCTGAGCGCTGCAATTTCCTCCGTCCACCAGTGGGCTTGTCTTCTGCCGTGGGGGAGAGCTTTCCTCCTAGGCATACTAGCATTGCAGGCTGATGTAAGGTATTCCGTCAGATTTTGAGCGGCTTGTTCTGTGGTTGTTTCTCTGGAGACTGGTTTTGGGTAAGATTTCTGAAGAAACGTGGTTAGTGACGAACTATCTAGTTGTTTAGAGGATCATCCGTAGTATCGAGTTGTTGTTTCGCTTGATTGTCGTGTTTGAATTCTTGCGTTGTTGGAGGAGATTTTGAAATTCAATGTAATTGTGATCACTGCCTGAATTGATATCCGAGAGGACCTCCCATCTGTCCGTTTCGTGATCTAAATTAAGTCTTGTGAATGTGAGATCAATAATTGAGTTTCTGTTGACTCGCTGGTAGGTCGGGCGTGAGCCGGTGTTCTCAATTCGTAGTTTAGCGTTGATGGCCTAGATCTCATCCCCATGCTCATTGAGTTTGGAGCTAATCGCACGTATCTCCTCCAGGACGTCTTGGTTCTTGTCGTTATTGCTCGTAACGTTGTTCACGCTTAACCATCCAATCTCAGTGCCTACCCCTACGTCCTGTTTAGGTATTGGATTTTGGTTTGATGTTGAGCTCTGCTCATGAAGACTGGTTGATAGCTCCATGATTTTGACTGATGCTTTATCCGCGAACGGCTCGAGTGCTTTGCTTCTCCTTAGAACTAAATCAGTTAAGTCTTTCAGTTCTATACACCATCTCTTCATTTCTTTATGCAGATTTTTTGTATTAGCTGCAAACTTACACATTTTTCCCACATGGACTACCAATTTGTGGATATCTGTGTCCAGATTTCCCCAGTATACGTACGTCCAATTAGCAAGATCTTCGTCATCAATGTCCTCTTCTGGTGGTGAGAACGTTATATCATCAGCACTAGTAGATAGTAGAGCTACAGGGGCCTGTCTGGCCACCCCCGCATTCTCACGGTCGTAGGGTGACGACCGTAGTGAGCCCGCTACCTTGGACACGGCTTTGACACCGTGTCCACTCACTACTGTCGGCCTCTGTGGGTCACGTTCCACTGAGGCGGTAACATCGGTTTCTTTTGTTGTGCTCATCATAAATTTTTTGATGACTTGGCCGCCACTGACGACGCCAGTCTCGCGTCGTCTGTCTTTTGCTCCTGTGATTGGCCTGATCTTCCAAGACACCGGGGTTTGATCAATTCCCCCGGTGGTGAGCTTGTCCGCGGCCGCTTTTTCGTCCACCCCCGAAGGGAATGGCTTATTTCGCAGCTCACCTACATATCTGTAGGCAGTTCCCCTATCCACAACCTGGGGACGCGCCCGGTGGCATGCTCATGCCTCCCTGGAGGGCCGGGAACCTAACCTAACCTAACATAGTTTCCAAATTGATGGAAAAATGCCACTGGTAAGAGATCGGTTTAAGAGAATACAAATTGGAATGGTTAAAGCATATTTGCAAGATTTGAGTACAATTTCGGGAACTCCATCAGGGCCGGGATTAGGATTTGATTTTAAACCATCTAAACCTAAGAAAATTTCAGAAAGAGAAAACTGAATATTATGTAGATCAAGCATGTCCGGTAAAGGAGTATTCAAATTATTATGATCTATTGTAACATTAGAATAAACAGAGCTGAAATAATCCTTAAATAATTCTGCTATGTCCGTTTGATTTTTGTATATTGTTATACTCCATAACCAATGGGATATTTTTATTTTTATTTAAATTATTAAAATAATTCCAAAAGGATTTAGGGTTTTGGGAAAAATGAGATTAAATATAATTAATATAAGAATTATAATCGGATTTAGATCTAATTTTACATAATGCTCTAAGTTTAGAGAATTCTGAATAATAATTGAGATTATTAGTACTTTTAAACATTTTATGAAATCGTTTTTTTTCAAAAATCATGTTTTTTAGTTCTATACTATACCATTTTGGGAAAGTATTGTTCCCAAGGGGTATTTTATGTATGAATAAATTAATAGCTATATGAATGGTATTGTAAAATGTGGTTAATGCTGAGGAAATTGTAGGTTGAATTTGTAGTATAGCGTTCCAATTAATGGAACACAAATATTCATTCATCGCGATGTAATTACATTTAGAAAAGTTAAATTCATGTTTTGATTTATTTAGATTATTCATGAGGTTAATTTTAGGGCCAACTATTTGGAGTGGTGGGTGAGATATATCAAGAGGTACAAGAGGGAATATAGTTTTGGAGACGTATATGTCTTCATTATTTGAAAAGATGAGATCTAAGATATTCGAACAATGACTTTGTGTAAAATTTGTAACGGTATCGATTTTCATTAGTAAATAATATACTTTCGCCCTTTTTGTATACACTCGCACTTATACTTTAGAGTTAGATATAAGAATTAATTAAAATGTATAATGAGATTACGACCTGTACGAAGTACAAACACACCAATCATTTTCCATATTGGCGGCAGTTTTCCGTTTTCTCTCTCTCACAAGTGACACAGAAGTGTAATTTTTTTTCTATCTCCGCCAACAAGACGAAAATCTGTTAATTTTCGTCCGTGTGTTTTGTTGGTGTGAAGACTTGGTCTAGTCATTAAATTCTTTTGTAATGTCCCCCAAAATTATTATGGGCTAAGAATACCTGACCGACCATGTCTCCGGACTGTGATGTCCGTGAGGGAGACGAACAATTCAGAGAGAGGGCTTACAAAGTGCCACGGTTTGTTGTGTAACATTCGCCTTCCGTACCAGTCAAATATCATCTGAAGAACTAAATCAACCATACGCAGCCAACTCAACACCACTCTATACAGGTCGTAATATATAAATATTTGTTATTAATTTTAAATATACATATTGTGATTTATGATGTTTTGAAATTTTATATGTTTTATATTGTTATAATTATAAATATTATAGTTAACAATTTTGGAATATCTATTTTTATAATTTTAACTTTAAGTCCTGTCATCCTCACCCTCACTCAGAGGTCTATTATTTTAAAAATATATAAAAATAAATCCATATCATTCTGGTATGTACCACGGTGGTATGGTATCCGGGATGTGAGAACCCCGGATGTAATGATTTTTTTTAAAAAAGAAACGTTACAAATTATATTGAAATAATTTTAAAAACATAATTAGTTCTTCAAGTACCTCAGATTTATTAGTTTTTGGACCATTAATTCTAGCATGAAGGTCAGTGTTATCCCAATAAATACCACTTAAATTAAAATCACCTGCAATCAAGAATACGGAATCTGGATAAGCTAAAAATAGGAGTTCAAGTGTATCACAGTAAGTTTTTAAAACTTCAAAGGAACTATTAGGTGGAATGTAACAGGAATGTAATAATAATTTTGAATTATTGAGATTAATCATTACTGAAATATGTTCACATTGTAAATTAGATGAAGGGATTAAAGTTGAGTGGTAACGTCTGTGAACAGCAATCAAGACACCACCGCCTTTTAAATAATTACTATTTATTTGAATTTCGATCGAGTCTGTAAATATTATAATCAAACATACCTAATTCAGTATCATTTATATTGGGAGTAAACCAAGTTTCAGTTAATATAAAATAATCAAAGTGTAATAAGCTTGGCATATTTAGTCAAATAAGTGGTAATTTGGTTTTTAAGCCATGTACATTTTGGTAATAACCCGATATTAAGTTTAAGATATTATAATTAGAATTATTTTTGACATAAGTATGAGATGATGAAGTTGGATGATGAGCAGTACTTGAGCAACAATCTAGTTTTTTTGAACCAAATTTGGATTTCCACGAATATAACTAATGTACCATTTATTATTGTCAGATACATTTCTACGGTCACGTTTGGTTTTCATTGATGATAGGATTCGTCTTTGGTATTGAGTGAGGTCGGTAGTGATCCACAGATATTTATAATCAGATGTATTATATAAATCACGCTTGGATTTTAGAAGATGTAGAACATCATCAGCTGAGTTAAGTTCGATACGAATAGGCCTCGGTTTATTAGATAATTTACCTACACGGGACGTAGATTTAAAGGTAAACTTTAATTTTAAATTAGAAAATAAATTATTAATGAGCGGTTTATCATCTTCCTGTTCGTTGGCATTGAAAATAATAATATTGCGACATTTTGATTCCCGTTCATTAAGTTCTTGAACAATATCTAGGTTATTTAGGTTTGGTGACGAAATGGAAGTATGATTGTAACTTTTATTGCGTAAGATATCAATTTCTTTTCTTAAATCGATATTTTCATTTTTTAATGAAAGAATATCTGAGGTAAGGGTTTCCAATTTGTTCAGGATAACTGAAGATGTATTTTCTTGAATAAGTAATTTTGATTTGATCGATTGGATTTCGGTATGAAGCGATTTGAGAGAGGACATAATATCTTTTGAAGAGATATCATCTTTAGTATTTTTCCCTTTCAGATTTGTAGATGAATTTGAGGCAGCTGGAGGAGAACGAGTTGTAGAAGACATTTAATATATTTGATGTAGAAAATGTGAAAAAGAAGAGACGGA
>JAIPRM010013940.1:0-11060 GCA_025469315.1 Stegophylla sp. TES_Ste_2020
TGAACTTGAAAAATATTTGACATATTATGCGAAAAAAAGCAGGCAAGTCCATATGTCACTAACTTTAATGCAATTTTCGATGATGTAAGGTTTATATAAAATGTAAATAAAAACAACTGAACTATATTATGTATGTACCTAAAGATGGTTTTTATTCGATTGGAGAAAAAAAAAATTATATTTTTAAAAACATGGTTTCATTTAATGTGTCTCTTGAAAAATTTTAAAAAGTCGACTTGCCTGGTTGTTGCACTGAGGCCTTCATTATTATACCAGCAGCTCGTGTCCATCGACGACGGTGGGTTTATTGCTGAAGAGAGGGGGTGGGGTGGCGCACGGTAAGCTATACCGCGTCTTTGGTATTACCGTGCGGCGGCGGCGGCGGGTGCTGACTGTAGTGCCGCGGGTGAGAGTGAGAGTGCCGCCCCACCGCCTACGAGCAGGCTAAATTCACCTGTCGCGCGCTCGTCCGCCCGCGGTCGGTCGGTCGGGATTCACCTGTCGCGCGTTCCGTCGGCCGCCGGTACCAGGACCGCATATCCGTCCGGTGCCGCTCACCTGTGCCGCCGCCGCCGCCGACGGGCCGACTGCCCGTACACCTGTGCGCATGTTCCGGGTCCGCGATCACCAGGACCGCATTCGCGGCACCTCGCTTACCTGTGCCGTCGCCGCGGCCGTTCGGACCACTGCCCGCATGTTCCGTGTCCGCGAGTACCAGGGACGCATGCCGGCTGTGCCTCACGCCGTGCGGTGCTAAACGCCGCAACGGCCGCCGTCACGCGATTTTGTTGTTGTTACCGTCACACGCGGCGACGGCGGGTTCCGAACATCACGCACGTGCTATTCCGACGAAGCCTCCGCCGCCACCGCGTTAGTACGTCCTCCGTACGCGGTCGCCGATCGTGTGCCCTCTTCCAAGGGCGTAGCCAAGGGGGGGGGGCCAGCTAGGGGCAAATGCCCCTTCCCGATCAAAAGCGTATGTTTTTAATATGTTGAATATCGAATATGTAAGTGATTTAATTAATAATATGTTCTTATCTAAATACGTAAATAAAACGTAATCGGTAAATTAAATTGCAATATTATATCATATCTATGGGCTGTAATCAATTTTTGACTGCACAGTGATGTATTTTTCCCCGGGAGAAGCTGATATCGTTGATTATTATCGCAAAAAAGCTTTCTATTGTTTTTACAATGAAATATTATTATAACACTGCATTAACAATTTAGACATTTAGATCATGATATCATTTATGAAGTTATAATACAATATGCTACATGTTGCAGTGCATATGTACCTTCAATTAGGCTGCGCATAATAGACAAGTAATTTTAACGGAAATTGTAAATTTATTCTAATTTGCCTTTATTCTAATGAATATTTTAAATTTTATGCTTACGTGCCCCCCCCCCTAGTAAAAATCCTGGCTACGTCCTTGTCCTCTTCTCTCGACGTGCCATCGAGCTCGGGGATGTAATATCCAGCAGTTGCGTGGCAAGAGTTTTGACGTAGTGTATGCATTAACAATGTTTAGCACACGAAATATGCCCCCACCCAAACAATACCCATAGGCACACTACACTGGTTTATATAGATGACAATTTTCAGCTGAAGTTATCAATAGTTTTATGACCACATATATACCTATTATATAATAATTTTCTAAACAAAAACAATTTCCAACTTAAATATAAAATTGTTTTATATTTTGATAACGTGGCACCATACAATATAAATTATTAATTATTATTTAAAATTTACTAAAAGTAAACATATGAACATGGCTGACTTTGAAGTGTATGCTGTGCATACTAAGCATATATCTACGCTACACCACTGATACCCAGACATGTAATTTAGGGGAGGGTGATATGAGAGATCGTCTCCCCCCCAAAAAAAAACAACTTGTAATGATTAGTACCAAACGGAAAAATTGAATGATAAATTTGAAAGTATACCATATCTATTATATACATAATATACATACTATATATATATATATATATATATAAAACATAATATAGTTATATAATATTATCTATGACGAAAATCCTGTGTTGGGCTTGATCTCCCACGTGGAGAGCATTGATTAACAATAGTCAATAAGTATACCTATTTTGATTTAAATTAAATTATTATGAACAACGTGATTGCGATTTTTTCAAGCCCCCAAACGTTCTGAAAACATAAATATGCGTACACGTGAAAATTGCATAAAAATCGTATTTTTTTTTAAAAAATGTAACAAAATATATTTATGAAAAATTTGTTTGCGGGCCATTAAAAATCTCTATGAAGGCCACGAGTTGAAGACCCCTGCTCTATACTATTGTCGATAATGGATGAAAATATCAAGTTTCTATTATACTTAATTCTGGATTTATGGCTAAATAATTAAAATCGGATTCAAGGAAATCTCGATTGTAGCATACCCTGCCGTATCCATTAAAATTTTCGGCATCTTTTCATAAATTACTAAAATAGATTTTATAAAAATCTAGTTTGTTAAAAGCTTGCAGTTTTTATTTCTTGTCTTGAAAGAAAAAAAAAAAAAAACAATTGAGACTTTAAAAAAATAACTTTATTGAAGTACGTATACTATCTCATCTAAATTGTCTACGTATTGCAGGAAATTTCATGCTATGTACTGATTCGATCTCTTTTCAAGAAGAAAAAGTGTTTCTAGTAAAAAAATAAACATCGTCGTAAAACCACTTTACTCTACTTGCAGAATCTAAAGCATTGTTAAAAATCAACGATTTTATATATATATATATTTTTTTTTGCAAGCCCGAATGATTCCAATGATTATCCTGGACAAAGAAAAGTGAGTTTATTATTTTCGAATTTTAATAATAATGTTAGCATTTTTTGTTATTATTAAAAAAATAACAATATAACAGTCACAAATCACACAACGTTTTATCAATTAATAATATAGAATTATTATTGTAATGCTGCGAGTACACGGTACATACTTTGTTAAATTATACGTTTTACTGTAATACAATAATGGCGAAGAAAAGTGCCGACCGGATATATATATATACAGGGTCGCGTAATCGTGTTGCGTCACTATGCGATCCACCGGCCGGAAGTACACTGAGGGCGGGCTCAGAGGGTGGGCCTAGGATGTTCGTACTTTGGTACTCGAGTGCTGGCCACTTGCACGGATGAGTTACGATGATTATCGTAGTCGGGTAGTCGTGTAAACTTTGGCACACTTCGGTAGATTTTGAATTTAAAATTAATGGTAAAAATGATTGCATTTCGGTCAATGGATCTAAAAGAGAATATCCGAATAGTTGTACAAAGTGTTAAATACGTATTTGAAATGTTACTACGAATACAAACAGATATTTAGAGTGACCTAAACTGCAAAGATATTGTATAATCGTAAAAAACTGTTAAGCAAGTACAATAGATTGTTCTGCTAGTAGTATCATCTATTTAATATTTCACACTCAAATCGTTCGTAAAGTGCTGAAAAAAGGTTTTCTAAATCGTATCTGTGTCGAGCACATAAAGTGTTTAGATTTGTAACAACTGAAGATTATTGTAAATCTTTTGAATAGAAATCTGTATACACAAGTTTTCAGTTATTTATTTCAAAGTTCGATGTTTAATTCAAACGAGGAAACCTTTTTGAAAATCGTATTAATCTGAATAATTAATACAAAATAATTTCAAACGAAAAATTCAGTGAAATATCGATAGGACCAAATTTTTGAAGTTGCTGTAATACGAAACAATACATATGTTTTACCGATTTTCGTTATTTCTGCTACCTAGAAGTTCATTGGACTATAAAACATTCCGAAAATGATGTCATCAATAAAAATACCGGTTAGATGAAATTCTTGATTTATGATGGGTCTACATAAAACTTTTAATCAACTCTATACTCGTGTAAAATCGATATACACCATTATAAGTAAGTATATGTATATGTATATATATAATTCTTAGTAATTCTATGTCGTAAAACCAGTAAGCATATTGCTCGTTCCCTTCAAAATAAAAAAGCAATATTATATTATTAAAAAGAGTAGGTAATGGATTAATTTAGACCTTTTGATTTTAGTTGACATTTTATTGGTATAACGTAAGTAATAAAATAAAAAAATAAATAAAAATGTATGCAAAGGTTAATGCTAAATATATAATATAGAAGAATTTATTATGTCGATGGTGGATAGGCCAAGTGATGTAATTCTCAACTTTATCGAAATCATTGTTTCAACTGATAATGATAAAACACATAATATAAATACACGTTTTTTTTTTTCAATTACTTTAACCCATAAATCATTTTTCTCAATGTCATATTCAATTTTTGCTCGTTTAAGAATACTTTAGACCACAACACGAGCTTGTCAAGTGGTCAAGTGATGTAAGCCATTACGTATCACACACTAATTGTAAACGGTTCTAGTCAATTAATGTAACCTTTGTTGTAACCCTGAATCCACTATTGTTTGAATTGTTATACAATGTATTATTGTCGACATAACCCTCTTGAAAATATTCATTGACATGGTATAATTATTATGTAGGTATCACTAATTAATATTAAAATTCTTATAAAATTGAAAAATCACATTTTCAAAGATGACTGTATTTTTGATGGATAGAACGTTACGTATCGTTTGCTATAATCACGTCATCAGTTGTGTAGTCGCATTATCAAAAATAATGTTATTAAAAGTCAAAATTGTTGATGGGAGAACTGTGTTCTCTTTAGTGATCATGGTAATTGCATTCATTACGCGTGTTTTGGCTGTAAATGATAAATTCATTTTATTTTAATAAAAAAAGAAGCATAAAATTAAAACTTAAACAGATCGATTTTGTATGAAATAATTTATAATCATGGAGCAAATTTAATACACCAACGCATTACTTACAAAATAAATTAAATTAATTCAAACGTATAAAAGCTCCATTATTTTATTAAGTACTAAAAACAAATATAAAATTATTGTTTTTGTTATTTACAACCAGTATAGATTAAATATAATTACAGTAATTATCTTCTTGTTTCTTTACTATAAGTATACTTACTTAGTTTATATAGTGATATTTTTAGTTTACATAAAACTGTTAATATAATATATATGTGATTTTTTCGAGTGCGGTTTCTACGTCTTCTTATTACTTTAATTGAACCAACTAACTTTTTATTTCTACTAAATAATTTTATCGTGGCAGAAATATTTCAAAATCTGATTTTGTGTAAAATCAAATAAGCGTTTACGAGCAACGAAATATTCGAAAAATATCAATATAATTTTACATTTTTATATGATTTGGCAAACTTTTGTCTAAAGCTAAAAATAATGTGTGATAAATGCATTAATATAAGCTAAAAAAAAAAAAAAAAAAAGCAAGCACAGTAAAATAATAAATTCTTTTCAATTAATTATACAAAATAGGTAAAATAATGTCGGTGTCACTTTAATTAAAATCAAGTAAATCGTGTATTACATACCATTAGATTTCAAAAAGTTTATTTTAATGAATATTTGATTTTACATATTATACAGGGTGTCCCAGTACGATTTGACAAATGCAATAACTTTGGTTCTATTAATAATTTTTAATAATTTTTTTTTTAATCATCACTACAGCAACAACGTAAAATTTATTTTTATTTTTAGGACCCATATTTTGAAATTTGAAATTTTACGCTGCAGTTTTAAAAAAATAAAAATAATCATTGTGTGAATCTGATTAAAAAAAATATATATATTGGTACTTAAATCTCGAATAAAGATCCGTTCATTTTCTACAATTATTTTTGAGTTTGCGAATATTGTTAAAGAAGTCATAATATACTATACCAATTGATGTTATAATATTACCATTATTATGACGTATTTGACAAAATTATTAAATTATTCGTTAAGTAAAAAAAAATCGTAGAAAATGAATGGATTAATCTTTATTAGAGATAATCATGCAGAGTGGCCATCTGACAATTTTATGCTTTATGCATTTCAATAGATATCTACTACAAATTAATTGTCATAGTATACCGAATATACGGATAGTGTACATGTATATATTTTAGATTCTCTATGATTGATTGCCTTTTATCTTCGTTCTGAGATAATTCACAGGGCCAGATTTACGGATTTTGATAATTATGATAAGGCGATTTGATCAATGGGAAGAATATAGTTAGCAATAAAGTGAACGATTTTCGCAGTAGATCCCCCTTCTTGGATTCGTCTTTCTTGCAGAGGTTTCTGCGCGAGTTGTTGGTACACAAAACGAGATTAAAAGCTCCATAGCGAGGAGTGTGACACATAAAATGTATAATATCAAAAATTATTTTGTATTTATAATATCTTAGTAACAAAGGCGTCCGTAGGAATTAGTCAAGGGAGAGACAAATATTTTTTTATACTTTATAGTTTTTACTAGATATTTGGTTGGTATATAGTTTGAGATATACTTTTTTTTTTTTTTTATTATTGTTAGGTGACTAATGTAAAATGTATTTATGAATTAATTGGAAATGGTCAGTTAAAACTTAATTGTAGATCTTATAGTGAGCTGCATTAATTTAAATTTATTAATTGATGTGTAATTTTAAATAAACAAATGCATTTTTTTCAAACACATAAAACATTAGTTACTCACATCTGATTTAATAGTTTTAGATTATTTATAAATTAAACTTAAAAAACCCAAGGAGAGGGAAACTGCTACAACTAGTCCCTCTCTGCGGGCGCTCTCTGCTAAGCATAGTAATAATTTACAATTTGATACAATATTTTTATTTTAAACTTCTATTTTCATTTTCCCATCAACTCGAGTAGAACTCGTTATCTTTTTTCTTTTAATACCGTATTGAACGATTCAATAACATTAAATACGTTACAATCGATGTGAAATTGTATGAAAAAAAAACTTCATACTAACGCAGCATAATTTTCGAAGTCACGTGTGTTTTTTTCTACCTACGGAATCGCACGTTTTCGTTAATTTTAATTGCGAATTCGTTTTCGCGGTTTGAAAAACGTGAAATACTAATGAAAAAGATGTACATTAGCGATACCACTGCGTACGGATACACCACCCTTTCGGGTTATTACGCAGTATGAGTTAACAATAGGAAAAAAAAGTTTTTGGTAATCGTAAATCATCATACCGTATTATTATTATGATTCCGTAATAATTGTGTAAATTATTCTACCAGTACTCTCTTTTTGTGCGATCATTGTATCAGGTGTGGAAAGGGTCGTGAAAAACGCCTACGAATAAAAGGTTATTTATTCAGAAGTCTGTCCTTTTTGTGAATATTATAATACTATACAATTTACACATAATTCGTGCCGTTTAATATATTCATATAAGAAGTGCACAAGTAAATCAAACTCAGAAACGATTCTAATAAACGAATTTCGGACTCCCGTTTTACAGATTTAAGTGAACAGATACAGTGGCGTATTTATGGGGGTGGAAACAGGGGCATTTGCCTCCCCCTTAATAGACGCTTGAAGAACAATTACCGAGGTCTATGCAGTTATGTGTTATCGAATAAATTGTAGGTATCTAGTAAAATATTCTAAATCGAAAACATATTTGCATCACAAAACAGGCGAAGAAAAATTGAACGCATTAACATTGATTAATTTAGATAGAAGTAAATTGTGCCGGAATCGTAAACATAATTGTGTTAAAACTTCCAGAAAAATAAATAGAACCAAAGAAAAAGTTTTGAGTTTTAGCCTAACGAGTAATGAATAAAAAAAATATTGAATATAATATAGAATAACGTTAAAATGTTTGCCGTTCAGTATTAAGTATTACTATTGTAACCCCCAAAAATGATGCACAGCTACGCCACTGAACAGATATGAGTAAAAATTATAAAACTTTATGAGTTATCCACCAACATTAAGATGAGGTGTATATACATTTTTTTTACAAATGAATGAAAAGGAAAAATACTAGTTAAACTTTATGCCATGGGTATTATTTGCTTATGAGACTGAATACTGTTTGGAGGATTTTAGCGTTTTAGGTAAACTGATTCCATAATTGGCTAACTTGTCAATACAGGTTCAGATAACGTTGTTGTGAATATTCTGTTGTAACATTAGATTTTGAGTGGAGCGAAAATATATTATAGTAATTTTACAATAACTGTCCGAGTTTTTGCTCGTATAAGTACGTTTAGTACATGTTTTCAGTAAATAATTCAGTTGCCATTATACTTTAAATAGGTAATTTTAGAAATTTACAACAGTTTTTCCTAAAACATATTATTATTATATTATAATAATAATTATAATAACAATTATTATTGTAATATAACTATCGCAGTTCTAATTTTTCGGTCGAATTGATATTAATTAGAATAATAATTCATCTTTAGAGCTAATCAGCCTTCGCGAAGTCAGATAACGAACAAACAGCGGTATCAAATTTCGAAGTTCACTTTTTATATATTATTATGTAATAATATTTTTGTTTATTACACTCTTAAAAGTAGTTTCATAATAGCTTTATAATATTAACAAATATACGATTTTATTTTACACTGTAAATTGTAGAGAAAATAATCGTCTTCAAAACACAGCCGTAAGATGATTTCTATCACGATAAAATCTAAATAGGTACCAAATATCATCGGTATTACACTCAAGATGGTTCGAAAATATTGGCATTAACTCAAGGTGTTAAAAGAAATTTGATGTTGAGCCAAATTATCAGACACGTATATAATCGGTTTGTTTACGATAAGTGTTTTTATTCCATGCGTTTGCTGGTGCTTTATAGAAATATTGACGTGTATAGCATACTAACAGCATTTATATCGGTGATTAGAATTTTTATGAATATATTTTTATTGAATTACAATAAAAAATAAAACCAAAGTCAATTTCGTAAACGTCAATTTCACATGCGTTTAATTTTAAATCAGATGTTATGTTTAAAACATATTATTGTTTTAAAGCATCACTTTTTTTTCCAAAATAATGTTGACGTGCGTTTGAGTAAACATTATAGCGTCGTAAAACCACCCACTTTGCACAAAGTATATACTGATACAAAAAACAGAAAATTGGTAATTTATACGTATTTTACCGATATACCGAGATTTCTAATGCGGAAGTTGTTAGGTTACAAATGGTAAACACTAAAAGTGAATGTTTTCTTGATGGAAAAGTTTTGATGAAAACAGTTCTATTGTATTTTATAAATATTTTTAAACGAAAAAACATATTATAATTTGAAATGGAATAATGGGATTTTTAAGATATTTTTTCTAAATTTTACAAAATTAGAGATCAAATGGATGGTATCAAGACAATATTATTTCCAAGAAGTATATCATCCCGGCACCTGTTGGTCACAATTTTGATTCCGGACCGACTTCTCGCAATCCTAATTTGTTGCCTCATTTCGGATATTAATTCCAACAGCCCTCAATAGAGAAATCAAATTTTCAAAGTCAGGATGATGTTATCTATTTCCAAGTAAAATGAAAACTCCAATTACATACACCCTGCGGGTAATGTAACATATAACCGTGTATATATGAGAATTTTAACAAGTATTTATGAAAAGTATAATTCTTGTTGTAAAATTTTTCGAATGATTTCAAAAGAAATGATGTATTGATATGATAGCAATAATTTGCGTTCGAACATTTTATGTTCTAGTACTGACTATTCACGAAAATCGGACATCGGTGGATGATAATATACATATAAATATGTTATTTTTGCTGCTGTATACTCAAGTATACTAAAAACTATAGTTCCATATATGATACACTGCCAAAGTATAAAAAAAAATAATGAGTTTAGCATAATAAAATATATTAATGAGTGACTAATGTATTTTCTTTCGTTATTTACTAAGTATAATGAAAACAATCTAAGACCACATTTTTGTCATTACAGTTCAATTATTTTTATCATATTTTCCATTTCATCTAATAATATTATACAAAGTATATACTATGTCTGTTTGACCATATAATGAACAAATATTAGTTTATTTATGTGCGTCATTAACATTTCTTTCTTTTGGAACTGTACAGTAGTAGCAGTAGTATACCACATAGTATTATATGCTATCACATTTACTGCTTTAGCGAACAGGCAATAAGGTCACAATCTAACTCTTTTAGAAATAAAATGCATTATTTAAATTAAATTCGGCATATCTAATCTAATTATGGCATATTTCACCTTTTTACTTAAATTTGAAGTAGTTTTTCTTGTTGTTAGAAAGTCTACTGAGAATTTAGAAAAATTATCTTTGCATAGTATTATTTAGAGCTAAGTTTTAATCTATAATGTTGCTGGACAAAACTTTTGGTTTAGTTTAGCCACTAGTTATTTTTAAGCACTTCTCTTCTTTCAGCACATAAAATATCTTTTTTTTTTATTAATAATTTATAGTAGTAGGATTTAGGTATATTAGGTTATATTACAATTTTGGGAAAATAATTTTGGAAATGGGTATACAAACAATATTTGATTTGTACAGGCCACTTCGTTTGGCTACGCTTATTGATAAGAATATTTATGGTGTGAAATATATCCAGATTTTTCTAGTCATATTAGTCTTTTTATATAATTGAAAACGTAAAATTAAAAACCAAACCGACATAGTCGAGTAAACTCGTGTTTTTTTAATCAAATAATAACAGAACGGGATGACACAACAGAACATCAACAGGATAACGTGATCAATAATGATAATAATAATAATAATAATAATAATAAAAAAGCCGGACATACTTCGCACGATGGGTGTTCTTCAATTTCTTCAATAAAACGATTCTGAACGAGGCAAGTTAATAATATAAAAAATGAATGAGAAAAAAAAATGTTAGAAAAATATCCAAAACTTTTTTTTCACATTTTCAAAATTTTCTTGCTCCAAAATCATTCTTATATGATTTTCTATCTATGTTTAAATTTACATATAATTCGGATCAAAAAATGATGGTTTCCGAGTCGTTTTTGTCAAATTTTGGGTAGTTTTTCCCCCCCCCCCCAAAAAAAAAAAAAAATTGAAGAATTGA
>JAIPRM010013941.1:0-11059 GCA_025469315.1 Stegophylla sp. TES_Ste_2020
AATAATATATGTATTTGTTATCATTTTAATATTAATAATTGGAATATTAATTATTAAAAGAAATAAGCCTGTAAAGTTATACAAACCTGAACTACCAGATAATCAATCAATTAGTAGTAAGAACAACGATGAAGTGTGAATTTATTAATTTTATTGTATACTTAAAATATTTTATATTATATACTTTATAATATATTACATTTATTATAACTTTATATACTTTATATATATTTTTTTATCAGTACAATATTAATTACATTATTTTTTTTTTTTATTCAGAACATTCGGATTAGATGGGTCTGGGTGATCATATGACCTCCAACTCTCATTTAGTCTGGGGGGTGTTATGAACCCCTGAATATTATAATATTGTATTTAGTTAGACAGTCAGGAATAGTGTGTTGGCCGACGACGAGAGAACGGAATCTGCTGACAAAGGGATTCCGTCCGACTCGGCGTATGGGCGAACACACTAAAGACGACGACAGCAGTCGTAGTGTGTTAGCAGAGCATCACTGTCATAAATAACAGAGCATCAGTATCGTAAATCAAACAGAACATTATAATCATATATTTTGTATAATAAGTAACTAAAATAACTACGTAATAATAAATAACCTAATAGTAATAATTGTGCGTTAATTTATTTTGAGCGAACTAAGTTTCCCACAACAATACAAATATCTTATGTAATGAAATTGAGTTGCAATAAATATTAACAAGTGACTTTAGTTTTTTATTCAAGTTTTTTAAAATATTATCAAGTTGTCTTAATGAAATACTACTTCAAAATCTTCTACAGTTATGAAAATAAGCAAGTCTCCAAAGCAAATCTCCTAGGAAAGCTCAAATAGGAAATGATCAAAAAAGTCTTCTTTTTCCTAACTTAAAGTAGCACTTAATTAAATTCTCTCTCCAAAAGAACAAATGCCATCAAAATCTTCTACAGCAATACAAATGTATATGTCTCATTTACAAATACCATACAGTCAAAAATTAATATAAATATCTTATGTAATCAAATCGAGTTGCAGAAAATAATTACTAATATCTTTGGTCTTTGAATCAAGTTTTAGAAAATAATATTAAGATGTCTTAATAAAATACACCTTCAAAATCACCAACAGCCATAAAAATTAGCAAAGTCTCCAAAGCAAATCTCCTGGGAAAGCTCAAACAGAAAAAGTTCAAATAAGTCTCCTCTTTCAAAACGTTAAGTATTACCTAATTAAATTGTGTCTACAAAGAACAAACATCATCAAATCTTCAACAGCAATACAAATTTACAAGTCTCATATATAAATATAATATAGTCAAAAATTTATTCAAATATCCTTTGTCATCTAATCAAGTTGCAGAAAATAATTTCAAATTGTCTTTAGTAATTGATTAGAGTATTTGAAAATAATATCAAGTTGTCTTAAAAAAATACTACTTTAAAATCTTCTACAGTTTTAAAAATTAGCAAATCTCCAAAGCAAATATCCTATGAAAGCTCAAATAGAAAATTTTCAAAAAAGTCTCCTTTTTCATAACATTAAGTAGCACTTAATTAAATTGTCGCTCCATAAGAATAAATGCCATCAAATCTTATACAGCAATACAAATGTACATGTCTCATTTACAAATAACGTACAGTCAAAAATTAAAATAAATATCTTATTTAATCAAATCGAGTTGCAGAAAATAATAACAAATGTATTTAGTCTTTGATTCATGATTTAGAATATAACATCAAGATGCCTTAAAAAATATTTCTTCAAAATCTACAACAACCATAAAAATTGCATAAGTCTCCAAAGCAAATCTCCAATGAAAGCTGAAACAGATAATATTTAAATAAGACTACACTTTCATCACTATAAGTAGCACCTAAATAAATTGTAGCTCCAAAAGAACAAACGCCATCTAAATCATCAATTGCAATACAAATGTACAAGGCTCATTTACGAATACCATACAGTTAAAAATTATTACAAATATCTTATGTAATCAAATTGAGTTGCAGTAAATAATATCGATTGTCTTCAATCATTGATTCAAGTTTTTGAATATAATACCAAAATGTCTTAAAAAAACACTACTTTATAATCTTCTACAGTAATAAAAATTAGCAAGTCACCAAAGCAAATCTCCTAAGAAAGGTCAAATATAAAATGTTCAAAAAAGTCTCCTCTTTCAAAAAGTAAAGTAACTCCTAATTAAATTGTGTCTCCAAAGAACAAATGCCATCAAAAGCTTCAACAGCAATACAAAATTACAAGTCACTTTAAAAATCTCATACAGTCAAAAATTAATAAAAATCTCATATGTAATCAAATCGAGTTGCAGAAAATAATTACAAATGTTTTTGGTCTTTGATTCAAGTTTTAGAAAATAAGATCAAGATGTCTTAAAAAAATACAACTTCAAAATCACCAACAGCCATTAAAATTAGCAAAGTCTTCAAACCAAATCTCCTAGGAATGCTTAAACAAAATAAATTCAAATACGTCTTCTCTTTCAAAACTTTAAGTAGCACCTAATTAAATTGTAACCTTAAAAGAACAAACTCCATCATATCATGAACAACAATACAAATTTACAAGTCTCATACACAAATCTCATACAGTCAAATATTAATATAAATATCTTATGTCAGCAAATCAAGTTACAGAAAGTAATGACAAATATTTTTAGTCTTTGATTCAAGTTTTAGAAAATAACATCAAGATGCCTTAAAAAAATACTCATACAAATATCTTAGGTAATCAAATCGTGTTGCAGATAAAAATTACAAATGTCCTTGGTCTTTGATTCAAGTTTTAGAAAATAAGATCAAGGTATTTTAAAAAAATACTCCTTCAAAATCAACATCAGCCATAAAAAAAAGCAAAGTCTTCAAAGCAAATCTCCAATGAAAGCTGAAACAGAAAATATTTAAATAAGACTCTTCATTCATCACTATAAGTAGCATCTAAATTAATTGTGTCTCCAAAAGAACAAATGTCATCAATATCTACTACAGTAATACAAATGTACAAGTCTCATTAATAAATACCATACAGTCCGAAATAATTACAAATATCTTATGTAATCAAATCGAGTTGCAGTAAATAATAACAAATGTATTTAGTCTTTGATTCATGTTTTAGAAAATAACATCAAGTTGCCTTTAAAAAAAACTCCTTCAAAATCTCCAACAGCCATAAAAATTAAGTAAGTCTCCAAAAAAAAATTTTCCTAGGAATGCTCAAATAGGAAATGTTCAATAAAGTCCCCTTTTTCATAACTTTAATTAGCACTTAACTAAATTGTCTCTCCAAAAGAACAAATGCCATCAAAATCTTCTACAGTAATACAAATGTATATGTCTTATTTACAAATAACATACAGTCAAAAATTAATATAAGTATCTTATGTAATCAAATCGAGTTGCAGAAAATAATAACAAATGTATTTAGTTTTTGATTCATGTTTTAGAAAGTAATATCAAGATGCCTTTAAAAAACACTCCTTCAAAATCTCCAACAGCCATAAATATTAAATGAGTCTCAAAAGAAAATCTCCTAGGAAAGCTCAAATAGGATATGTTCATTAAAGTCTCCTTTTTCATAACTTTAAGTAGCACTGAATTAAATTGTCTCTCCAAAAGTACAAATGCCATCAAAATCTTCTACAGCAATACAAATGTACATGTCACATTTACAAATACCAAACAGACAAAAATTAATATAAATATCTTATGTAATCAAATTGAGTTGCAGAAAGTAATAACAAAAATGTATTTAGTCTTTGATTCATGTTTTAGAAAATAACATCAAGATACCTTTAAAAAATACTCCTTCAAAATCAACAACAGCTATAAAAATTAGCAAAGTCTCCAAAGCTAATCTCCAATAAAAGCCGAAACCGAAAATATTTAAATAAGTCTCCTCTATCATCACTATAAGTAGCACCAAATTAAATTGTGTCTCCATAAGAACAAATGCCATAAATATCTTCTACAACAATACAAATGTACAAGTCTCATTAACAAATACCATACAGTCCAAAATTAATACAAATATCTTATGTAATCAAATCGAGTTGCAGAAAATAATTACAAATGTTTTTGGACTTTAATTCATGTTTTAGAAAATAACATCAAGATTCCTTTAAAAAATACTCCTTCAAAATCTCCAACAGCCATAAAAATTACTTATGACTCCAAAGCAAATCTCCTAGGAAAGCTCATACAGAAAAATTCAAATTAGTCTCCTCTGTCAAAATTTTAAGTAGCACCTAATTAAATTGAACCTCCAAAAGAACAAACGCCATCAAAATCATCAATAGCAATACGAATGTACATGTCTCATATTCAAGTCTCATACAGTCAAAAATTAATACAAGTCTCTTATGTCAGCAAATCAAGTTGCAGAAAGTAATGACAAATGTTTATAGTCTTTGATCATATTTTAGAAAATAATATCAAGAAGCCTTTAATTAATACTCCTTCAAAATCTCCAACAGCCATAAAATTTACATAAGACTCCAATGCACTTCTCCTAGGAAAGCTCAAACGGAAAAATTCAAATTAGTCTCCTCTGTAAATATTTTTAGTAGCACCTAATTCAATTGTATCTCCAAAACAACAAATGTCTTCAAAATCATCAATAGCAATACAAATGTACAAGTCTCATTTACAAATACCATACAGTCAAAAATTAATAGAAATATTTTATGTAATCAAATCGAGTTGCAGATAATAATTACAAATGTTCTTGGTATTTGATTCAAGGTTTAAAAAATAAGATCAAGATGTCTTAAAAAAACACTTTTACAAAATCAACAACAGCCATAAAAAAAAGCAAATTCTCCAAAGCGAATCTCCTAAGAAAGCTCAAACAGGAAAAATTCAAATTAGTCTCCTCTGTCAAAAATTTAAGTAGCACCTTATTAAATTGTGTCTCCAAAAGAACAAATGCCATCAAAATCATTAACAGCATTACAAATTTACATGTCTCATACACAAATCTCATACAGTCAAAAATTAATACAAATCCCTTATGTCATATATTCAAGTTGCAGAAAATAATTACAACTGTATATAGTATTTGATTCATGTTTTAGAAAAAAACATCAAGATGCCTTTAAAAATACTCCTTTAAAATCTCCAATAACCATAAAAATTAAATTAGTCACCAAAGAAAATCTCCTATGAAAGCTCAAATAGAAAATGTTCAAAAAAGTCTCCTCTTTCAAAAAGTAAAGTAACTCCTAATTAAATTGTGTCTCCAAAGAACAAACTCCATCAAAATCATCAATAGAAATACAAACGTACAAGTCTCATACACAAATCTCATACAGTCAAAAATTAATACAAATCCCTTATGTCAGATATTCAAGTTGCAGAAAATAATAACAACTGTATATAGTATTCGATTCATGTTTTAGAAAATAACAACAAGATGCCTTTAAAAATACTCCATTAAAATCAGCCATTAAAATTAAAATAGTCACCAAAGAAAATCAACTATGAAAGATCAAAGAGAAAATATTCAAAAAATTCTCCTTTTTCATAACTTTAAGTAGCACTTAATTAAATACTCTCTCCAAAAGAACAAATGCCATCAAAATCATCTACAGCAATACAAATGAACAAGTCTCATTTACGAATACCATACTGTTAAAATTTAAAACAAATACCTTATTGTAATCAAAACGAGTTGCAGAAAATAATTACTAATATCTTTGGTCTTTGAATCAAGTTTAAGAAAATAAGATCAAGATGTCTTTATAAAATACTCCTTCAAAATCACAAACAGCCTTAAAAATTAACAAAGTCTCCAAAGCAAATCTCCTGGGAAAGCTCGAAAAGAAAAAGTTCAATTAAGTCTCCTCATTCAAAACGTTAAGTAGCACCTAATTAAATTGTGTCTACAAAAGAACAAACATCATCAAATTTTCAACAGCAATACAAATTTGCAAGTCTCATATATACATATAATTCAGTCAAAAATTTATTCAAATATCATTTGTCATCTAATCAAGTTGCAGAAAATAATATCAGATGTCTGAAGTCATTGATTAAAGTTTTTGAAAATAATATCAAGTTGTCTTGTAAAAATACTACTTAAAATCTTCTACAGTTATAAAAATTAGCAAGTCTCCAAAGCAAATCTCCTAGGAAAGCTCAAATAGGAAATGTTCTCAAAAGTCTCCTTTTTCATCATTATAAGTAGCACCTAATTAAATTGTGTCTCCAAAAGAACAAATGCCATCAATATCTTTTACAGCAATACAAATGTACAAGTCTCATTAACAAATACTATTCAGTCAATAATTAAAACAAATATCATATTTAATCAAATTGAGTTGCAATATATATTAACAAATGACTTTAGTCTTTAATTCAAGTTTTTTAAAATAATATCAAGTTGTCTTAATGAAATACTACTTCAAAATCTTCTACAGTTATGAAAATTAGCAAGTCTCTAAAGCAAATCTTCTAGGAAAGCCCAAATAGGAAATGTTCAAAAAAGTCTCTTTTTTCCTAACTATAAGTAGCACTTAATTAAATTCTCTCTCCAAAAGAACAAATGCCATCAAAATCTTCTACAGCAATACAAATGTATATGTCTCATTTACAAATACCATACAGTCAAAAATTAATATAAATATCTTATGTAATCAAATCGAGTTGCAGAAAATAATTACTAATATCTTTGGTCTTTGAATCAAGTTTTAGAAAATAAGATCAAGATGTCTTAATAAAATACACTTTCAAAATCACCAACAGCAATAAAAATTAGCAAAGTCTCCAAAGCAAATCTCCTGGGAAAGCACAAACAGAAAAAATTCAAATAAGTCTCCTCTTTCAAAACGTTAAGTATTACCTAATTAAATTGTGTCTACAAAAGAACAAACATCATCAAATCTTCTACAGCAATACAAATTTACAAGTCTCATATATAAATATAATAAAGTCAAAAAATTATTCAAATATCCTTTGTCATCTAATCAAGTTGCAGAAAATAATTTCAAAATGTCTTCAGTCATTGATTAGAGTTTTTGAAAATAATATCAAGTTGTCTTAATGAAATACTACTTCAAAATCTTCTACTGTTATAAAAATTAGCAAAGTCACCAAAGCAAGTCTCCTATGATAGCTCAAATAGAAAATGTTCAAAAAAGTCTCCTTTGTCATAACTTTTTGTAGCACTTAATTAAATTGACTCTCCAAAAGAACAAATGCCATCAAAATCTTTTACAGCAATACAAATGTACAAGTCTCATTTACAAATACCATACAGTCAAAATTTAATACAAATACCTTATGTAATCAAATCGAGTTGAAGAAAATATTAACATATGTATTTAGTCTTTGATTCATGATTTAGAAAATAACATCAAGATGCCTTTAAAAAATATTTCTTCAAAATCTCCAACAGCCATAAAAATTACATAAGTCACCAAAGCAAATCACTAATGAAAGCTGAAACATATAATATTTAAATAAGACTACTCTTTCATCACTATAAGTAGCACCTAGTTAAATTTTAGCTCCAAAAGAAAAAAGGCCATCAAAATCAACAATAGCAATACAAATATACAAGGCTCATTTTCGAATACCATACAGTCAAAAATTATTACAAATATCTTATGTAATCAAATTGAGTTGCAGAAAATAATAACAAATGTATATTTTTTGATTCATGTTTTAGAAAATAACATCAAGATGCCTTTAAAAAACACTCCTTCAAAATCTCCAACAGCCATAAATATTAAATTAGTCTCCAAAGAAAATCTCCTAGGAAATTTTAAATAGGAAATGTTCATTAAAGTCTCCTTTTTCATAACTTTAAGTAGCACTTAATTAAATTGTCTCTCCAAAAGAACAAATGCCATCAAAATCTTCTACAGCAATACAAATGTACAAGTCTCATTTACAAATACCATACAGTCAACATTTAATACAAATACCTTATGTAATCAAATCGAGTTGCAGAAAATAATAACAAAAGTATTTAGTCTTTGATTCATGATTTAGAATATAACATCAAGATGCCTTTAAAAAATATTTCTTCAAAATCTCCAACAGCCATAAAAATTACATAAGTCTCCAAAGTAAATTTCCAGTGAAAGCTGAAACAGAAAATATTTAAATAAGACTCCTCTTTCATCACAAAAGTAGTACCTAATTAAATTGTGTCTCCAAAAGAACAAATGCCATCAATAACTTTTACAGCAATACAAATGTACAAGTCTCATTAACAAATACTATAGAGTCAGAAATTAATACAAATATCTTATGTAATCAAATTGAGTTGCAGTAAATATTATCAAATTTCTTCAGCCATTAATTCAAGTTTTTGAAAATAATATGAAGTTGTCTTAAAAAAATACAACTTTAAAATCTTCCACAGTAATTACAATTAGCAAGTCACCAAAGCAATTCTCCTATGAAAGCTCAAATAGAAAATGTTCAACAAAGTCTCCTTTTTCATAACTTTTAGTAGCACTTAATTAAATTGTCTCTCCAAAAGAACAAATGCCATCATATCTTCTACAGTAATACAAATGTACAAGTCTCATTTACAAATATCATACAGTCAAAATTTAAAACAAATACCTTATGTAATCAAATCGAGATTCAGAAAATAATTACAATTGTTTTTGGACTTTAATTCATGTTTTAGAAAATAACATCAAGATACCTTTAAAAAATACTCTTTTAAAATCTACAACAGCTATAAAAATTAGCAAATTCTCCAAAGCAAATCTCCTAGGAAATGTGATGGCTTGGATCGACAATTGACTTGGAATCCAAGTTATCAAAGATTATTTATTTGTTTTGCTGGGAAACGTGCCCCAATTCAGTCGTCAAGTCAGGGAGATGGTTAAATAATTAAATAATATCACTTTTATTTATTTATTAATATAAACTAGTTTATTTTAAACACTTTGTAAAATTATATATCATAAAATTGTGTAGCATAAATCTTGTGTACTTTATGAGTGCCGGGAATCGTCTGATTTGGCCCTGGTGGCCGGGTCATATTTATATCCCCATGTGTGTGTGTGTTAGTGTGTTTCTGTGTAAAATACTAGCGACCCACACATTTTGCATGTGTGTCGGTTTATAGATAATTGAATTTCTGTATTTTGTATTTATCTCATCACATCCTGTGTAACGAGGTCAAGTAGTGGTCTTTTCATTATTTATATAAAAACATTTAATTTATTTATCCTTGTGATTGTGATAAAGAAATAACCACATTTGAATCATATTATTAAAACAAAAGAATTATATTATATTAAACAAAAGACACTTATGACTATTCAATTAATATAATTACAAGTGGTTGTGTGTTGTGACCATCAAAGTGTGTGTTGTGGACTTGGAGAAGGACCTTGCCGTAACAGAAAGCTCAAATAAAAAATTTTCAAAAAAGTCTCCCTTTTCATAACTTTAGGTAGCACTTAATTAAATCGTCGCTTCAAAAGAAGAAATGCCATCAAAATCTTTTACAGCAATACAATTGTACATGTCTCATTTACAAATAACCTACAGTCAAAAATTAATATAAATATCTTATTTAATCAAATCAATTTGCAGAAAATAATAACAAATGTATTTAGTCTATGATTCATGATTTAGAATATAACATCAAGATGCCTTTAAAAAATATTTTTTCAAAATCTCCAAAGCAAATCTACAATGAAAGCTGAAACAGATAATATTTAAATAAGACTACTCTTTAATCACTATAAGTAGGACCTAATTCAATTGTAGCTCCAAAAGAACAAACGCCATCAAAATCATCAATAGCAATACAAATGTACAAGGCTCATTTACTAATACCATACAGTTAAAAATTAATAAAAATATCTTACGTAATCAAATTGTGTTGCAGAAAAAAATTTCAAATGTCTTTAGTCTTTTATTCAAGTTTTTTAAAATAATATCAAGTTGTCTTAGTAAAATACAACTTCAAAATCTTCTACAGTTATAAAAATTATCAAGTCTCCAAAGCAAATCTCCTAGGAAAGCTAAAATAGAAAATATTCTCAATAGTCTCCTAATTCATTACTATAAGTAACACCTAATTAAATTGTAGCTCCAAAAGAACAAACGCTATCAAAATCATCAATAGCAATACAAATGTACTAGGCTCATTTACTAATACCATACAGTTAAAAATTAATAAAAATATCTTATGTAATCAAATTGTGTTGCAGAAAAAAATATCAAATGTCTTTAGTCTTTTATTCAAGTTTTTTAAAATAATATCAAGGTGCCTTAGTAAAATACAACTTCAAAATCTTCTACAGTTATAAAAATTATCAAGTCTCCAAAGCAAATCTCCTAGGAAAGCTAAAATAGAAAATATTCTCAAAAGTCTCCATTTTCATCACTATAAGTAGCACCTAATTAAATTGTCTCTTCAAAAGAACAAATGCCATCAAAATTTTCTACAGCAATACAAATGTACAAGTCTCAATTACAAATACCTTACAGTCAAAATTTAATACACATATCTTATGTAATCAAATCGAGTAGCACAAAATAATTACAAATATCTATGATCTTTGAATCAAGTTTAAGAAAAAAATATTAAGATGTCTTAATAAAATACTCCTTCAAAATTACAAACAGCCATAAAATTTAGCAAAGTCTCCAAAGCAAATCTCCAGGGAAAGCTCAAACTGAAAAAGTTCAAATTAGTCTCCTCTTTCAAAATGTTAAGTAGCACCTAATTAAACTGTGTCTACAAAAGAACAAACATCATAAAATCTTCCACAGCAATACAAATTTACAAGTCTTATATATAAATATAATAAAATCAAAAATTTATTCAAATATCCTTTGTCATCTAATCACGTTGCAGAAAATAATTTCAAAATGTCTTCAGTCATTGTTTCAAGTTTTTGAAAATAATATCAAGTATTCTTAAAAAAAAACTACTCTAAAATCTTCTAAAGTTATAAAAATTAGCAAGTTTCCAAAGCAAATCTCCTATGAAAGCTTAAATAGAAAATGTTCAAAAAAGTCTCCTTTTTCATAACTTTAAGTAGCACTTAATTAAATTGTCTC
>JAIPRM010013942.1:0-11058 GCA_025469315.1 Stegophylla sp. TES_Ste_2020
AAAAAAAAAATTGAAGAATTGAGAAATTCAAAAAATGACCTCTTTAAAGTACAATCTAGAGGCAAATCTGGTTTCAAAAAATTATTGATCGAAACTTTTGGACAAGTATTTCTATACGAAAAGTTGTTCACAGAAAAAAAATAAATAAATAAACATCATTGTAAAAACACTAGCTTCTTCACTTCGTTCAGAATCTAAAATTTTAATAATGCTGAAAAAATGTGGTTTTCTGTATAAAATTATAGTATATAAGTAGTATGTACATAAAAAAAATTTAGTAATAGTTTAAAATGTTTATACATTTTAAATATACTGCAAAACCAAAAATTTCGAAAAATAAGTACAATTTTGATCGTGGTTTTCAGACATATTATTAAAAAAAATCAAACAAATTAAATTTTTTTAAAAAAATAAACTATATTTTATTTAAAACTGTAGTATATTTAAATAATAATTTAATCTGTGAAAAATGAAATAAAAATAAAAATAAAAATATCTAATATATTTTGTTTCAGACTGTAGTAATAATAAGGTATATTCAAATAAAACTTATAAAATTCTATTCAAATTTGTGAAAATGTTGTTTAAATTTTAAGCGTCGTTATCACACGTTTTCCCTGAATGGTATCTAAATATAGATACTAAACGATAATCGTCTGCATATAACACGTTTATAAATTTAATACTTAACTATTTTTAGTCTATTTCATGGACTGGACAAGCATTTAGCATTTTAGCAGGTCCAGTTCATTAAATGTGCGAAAAATGATAAAACATTTTCCCAGTTTATGAAATGACCACATCGACAGTTCATTTCATGAACTGAGCAGAAATTTCACAACTGGTACGTAACATATATAATATATGTTATACATTGTATATGTTCATCGTCCGCTGTGGCGTGGCGAACTCAAAATTATTCAGAGGCCAACATTTTTTATGACCACCTACCCATCAAAAGAACCTCGAAAATCGCAAAAAAAAACCACTTCAATTTTTTCAAATATTTATAAACAGTTTATTTAAAACAATGTATATAATATATATATATATATATAGATGCGTTTTCTTGTAATACATTTTTTTTTTACCTCATATATTTTTATTTAATAATAAAACATAATTGAGTAATCAAACCTAAGTATCTAAGTAAATGAGCTTTATAACATTTAAATTTAAAATTAAATTAAATTTAGTCTAATCGTTTCATTTTTAAGCATTGGTGCAGATTTGTGCATGTGCTTGCAGTGTTATTATATCAATCATCAGTTGGTAATTCCTACTTACATTATTACGTGTAGTCAATTATTTGTTGCTGTACCTAGTACTTAAAAATATAAGTTTGGACACCCACCCCCAAACCTTACAAGAATTAAGATATTATGATGAATAAAAAAAAAAAATTAAAATATGTCCATTGCGATATGGACATCGGGTTGAAAAGTTAAAAAATGACACTAATTGACACTAAAACGTTTAAAAGACATGTCCATAGAAATAATTTTTGATCAAATTAGTGTTTTTTTTTTTTGGTTAAAATTCATTTTGTTTTTGTTTTATTTTTATTTTTAGCATAACAAAATATGTTTTAAATATTATTAAAACTTTTTCTTTTTATTTTAACAAAATAAAACGATTTTTAAACCTTGTTAAATACCTTTTAGTTTTGGTTTGAAAAATTTTGTTATCTTGTATGAAATATTATTTTTGGATAATATATTACAACCCATATACTGAGATGGTAATAATTTTGTATTATTTCCTTGGTAAAATCATTTCTCCGGTATTCTCAATTGAACTTTTAAAAAAGCAATTAAAACAAAAAAATTTAATTGTAAATATAAATCAAAAATGTATCTTAAAAAGCTTTAAAGTTATCTTGTATGAAATATTGATTATAGTCATTAGTCTTATAGATAATACATTACAACCCATACACTAATATGGTAATAATTTTGTATTATTTCTCTGGTAAAATTATGACCCTGTATTCTCAATTCCACTTTCAAAATAGCAATTAAAATAAAAAAAAAGCCGGACATACTTCGCACGATGGGTGTACTTCGCACGAAGTAATTTGTAAAAAAGTAAGTGCGTAATTTTAAGTAAAACTAACGAATTCAGTAAAAATTCTAACTTCAAACGGGTATAAAAAAAAAGTTGACTAACGATTTTTGAAATTTTTATTAATATTTTTTTTTTTTTTTTTGAGTGTAAAATGATATATAATATTTTAATGTCACTTTTTTATGAAATTTTTTTACATTTTCATGTCATTTTATGCATTTTTTTACATATTTTTAGGTCATCAAGTTCAGGTTCTTAATTATATAATACCTATGGGAAATATCAAAGGGCACATAAGTTTTGTCGCGAATAGAAATCGACACGTGCGAACGGTCGTTCTGCCTTCGGCGCGGCTGAAATTAGAAACGTGACATAAATTTATACGTCTTTTTCTCTCGTGAAAGCAAAAGGAGACCAAAAATATCTGAAGGCGAAATCTCGTTTATTTCGAGAGAATTTCCCGATCAAAGACTTTTACCACGATTTATATCTATATTTTATCGTATTATTATTATTATTATTTTTTTTTATGTTCGCATTTTCGAAAAGTCAACAGTGTGCGAGGTGACGGAGAAACAGCGTGGGGGGCCGTGGGGCGTAGGGCGCATAAATTCATAGAAATCAATGGAATTGAATTTTCCAAGAAATATCGCACGTGAAATCGGAATATAAACGAGCTTTTTCCCCGTCAAGATATACGGTGGTCTGTCGACGCCATGTCTCTGGGGGCAAAGTGAGAGTAACAAAAATGGAAACGGAAATAGCAAATACATTAATAATAGCGGACAAAGTGAATGACGGCCAACGCGAATGAGAATTGCGAATAATGCGACGCATATTCAGTATGATTATTTTGACGTTTGATCAATAGCTATGTTCTGTTTAAGCGATGAAAGCGAACGATTCGAATAACGAAAACGTAGATTTGCGAATAAAAATATTAATGTGTTCACACTGTCGGATATTGATGGGATAATCGGAAAATAGAGAATTTTCCCGACTGGCCGGTCGTTGAATGAGTTATAATATTATTATGTAATTAAAAAATAAAAAATAAAAATAAAAGAACAATTGTAATTTTGGAAAAGTGATAGGTACAACAACAACAAACATGTGGTCAGCCTAGTTCGTAACTGACGAACTACAATAATATTACATTTTGAAATTATCGTGTTTTAATACGATGAATATAATGTATCATTTAAAAGTTAAAACTCTGCCACCGTATTTGATATTAAAATTTTTCATAAAAATAATATAATTTTATATTTTTAGAAATTTGAGTTTTAGAAAATCTAAGTAAGAGTAAAACCAAAGATTGTAAATAATTTTCAACCATTGTCTAAAACCAGAAATTTAATGTAAAGAGAGTCACATTCAAGCTGTAAATCCATTATTATATCCATAAACACGAAAAACTTTTCTTTTTTTTAAGTACCATACATGGTATGTTGAACACGACAAAACAATTAATGCATGATATAAAAATTTTTCTAGGTAAAAAAGTATACTTAGTAATCCATAGCAAGTTTGATTAATTTTTCCTGATCCCGTTGCATTAAATACTAAGTTATAAGAAATTCATTTTTATAAATTTATAATATTATTTATATTTACTGTCTATATTATGTTTCAATAAGAGTATACAAAAAATGTTCTCAATAACGAGCTAATATCTGATAGAAGGCTTATAAATAGGGGATGTGGACGTGATCTCCTTTCTAAATACTTATTTTTTTTTATGCCTAATCTACGGAAGAAGAGAAATGAGAATCGTATAATTGATTGAATTACGCTCAATTGCAACGCAGAAATAATGACCAAGTACTTTAAAACTTTCTCATTTTAAGTCGAATAATAACTGCCTTTGGGAAATTTCACAAAAAGGACTTGGAAACCATAATTTTTTTGACCCAAAACTTTATAAAAATTTAAACATTGATAGACAATAATATGAGGAATATTTTGGCATAAGAAATTTTGAAAATGTAAAAAAAAATTTTTGAAAATTTTCTAACATATTTTTTTGTCATTAATTTTTTTCTCTTGCTTTATTTATAAAATAAAAACAAAGTAAAGAAAAATAAAGTGAATTAAAATAAAATATTGACAAGAAATCCAAACATATTTTGTATCAAGAATATTTTTCACTTTTCGGGTCCGATTATTGATTTTTTATTTTTTATATTATTAAATTCATTCGTTCAGAATCTTAGAATCTTCTTATTGAAGAAATTATCTATCGTTTCTTTAAAATTATACACACCCACAAAGTGTATTTGAACCGAGGAGCAAAGAACATCTGTGGCACGAATTATGTCTAGCTTTTTAATTATGAGAGCATTGAATTTAAAAACATGGGAAAATTGATCTCTAGTATAATTAAATGGCTATGAACATGAATTTTTACGTTATTAAGAACACTTAATATAAATATAAAAATATATTATTAATATTATATCTTGTAATAAACAATTTATAAAGCTTAAACTTATACTCAAATTCTTTTAAAATATTATTTGGAATAGTTACTTATTTTACGTGTAATGTGTGTATATGACAATGGGGGATTTATTGTTAAAGTACTTTAGACAACTAAAAAGGTGAATTTATATGAAGGTTATGAAAATGGAGCTTAAAAAATGTACTAAAAACAGGGATGTATAAAGGAGAGATTTTGGACCGGGAAAACTAAAAAAACGTAAAGTAAATGAAAGTAAAGTAAAGGCAAGAAAGCCGGACATACTTCGCTCCTCGGGTTAGATACTCTTGGTGGGTTTGTGAAATTTTAAAGAAACAATAAAACATTTCTTCAATAAGACGATTCTGAACGAAAGAAGTTAATAATATAAAAATCAGTAATGGAAGTCATTTTCAAAACACTTACAAAGAGTATTTGACTCGATAAGCGAAGAATATCCGTGATGTGAAGTATGTCCAGCTTTCTTGCCTGTATTTTACTTTACTTTTTATTTTTCTAATAAATAAAGGAAAAAATACTCAATGAGGAAAAAAAAATTTTAGAAAAATGTCCAAAATTTTATTTTCACATTTTCAAATTTTTCTTCTTCTTATATTATTATCTATCGATATTTAAATTTTCATAAAGTTTGGATAAATAAATTATGGTTTCTGATGGTCTTTTTTGTTGAATTTTGTGTAGTTAAAAAAAAAAAAAAAAAAAATTGAAGAATTGAGAAATTAAAAAATGACCTATTTAAAGTACTAACTATAGGCAAATTCGGTTTCAAAATGTTACTGATCGAGACTTTTGGACAAGTATTTTCATACGAAAAAGTGTTTACCGAAGAAAAAAAAATAAACATCAGTGAAAAAACACTAGTTTCTTCACTTTGTTCAGAATCTAAAATTCTGACTCATATACTTATTTTCTAATAACCAGCTAAAATGTTTTAAAATTAATTTTTTAACGTAATTACAGATGTTCTGTTACATTTGGGAAGAGATACACCATTGAAAGTCAAAATTTATATAAACACTCTTATTCTTATATAGAACATATTTTTCCATCACAATTAGCATAAAGCGTCTAGTTTAGAGTCACCTTATGTTTTACGAAGTCTAGTTGTCTAGTTTTATATATTTTAAATAAGAAAAAGCTACCTTAAGATAAAGGAATAAATATTAATATAATACTAAAGTTAAAGTGTGTGAGAAAATAGCTAGTCTTTAGAGGTATAGTAAAATGTTAGGTTAAGAATATTTTGTAGGTACCTGGATCATAATGAGTTAAACAGATGTACAAATATGAATTAATTTTTAAGTTCAAGTGTTATAATATAAATGGAATTTATGTAATAATATAATGTAATAACAACAGATTATACAATTCGTACAAACTTTGCAGTATGACTTTTCAACAAAATATTTCATTATCTGAACACAAAACAATTATCTTATTTTTACCAATATTCCAGAGGTCCAATTCATCGCTGTCTAAAAATATAATTGCTTTTGAAATATTAAAAAAATAAAATAAAAAATCAGCGTCATCATTAATTCCGGCTCTATGATGGCGTCGCACCGCAATTCTACATTTTACGTCTCTGTACCAGTGTCCCAAAGTCAATAAAGTCAATATTTATTTATGAAAATATACGTCCATTTGATAAATTCGAAGAAAATATATTTATTTGGCATTTTGAAACGCAGAAACAGCATTTGATTTTTAATAGCATAATTAACATTTAATAACTCGACAGTTTTTTCGAGCGAAAAATCCAATTTAATGTACCACCTCCGAGCTCATGTTTTATTTATATTCGCGTTTATACTGTTGAAAGGCTTCTTTGTGAGTGGAAAATTGGTATACCTACAACTAAATTGGATTTCGCAGAAAACTGAGCAATGAGTCATAATTTAAAATATTCCAAATCAAAGGAACTCTTGCAAACGACGAACGCCCAGTGTGGTTAGACCATTGGGAGGGGGGGTGGTGAGAAAATTTATGACGGCGACATTGTGTGTTGGGGGAATCCGTTTTCGACGTGGAAATTGTTTGTCGTTCGCATCGGTGCACGCGTGTCGCGAAAAGCGTTTGTTACCTAGCGAGTAGTTCATAATACGATTCTATTGAACTCGGAACGCGAATTTTACTCGTGTTATTGAATCGCACAGTATATTGTCACGCTATGCTTGACATCGAGGGCTAAGGTACACGTGAAGTTTTTACCCACCGATGAAATAAAATAAAATCGTTTTTAACAATTTTCCACAATTATTAGAGAAAAATACCGAGTTTGTCGATTATAATGTAATGTTATCAATTATAAAAATTCGGGCATACTTCGCACCATGGGTGCTTTTCGCTACTCGGGTGGCCCATCGGTGGGCGGGATTTGGTGGATGTGTTAAATTTTAAAGAAACGATAAATCATTACTTCGATACAGCGAGTGGAGCTTCTATTCACTAGTGTGACAACTATTTTACTTCAAAATTATAAAGCTCATTATCAGGGCTCGGGACTTAAAGCACTAAAAATCATTAAAATAAGCGCTTAAAAATATCATTATAAGCACTCAAATAAGCATTTAAAAAACTTAAATTTAAGGAAAAATATTTATTAAAAAAAAAAAAATAAAATAAAAAATAAATCTTTATCTTTACATTATAAAAAAAATTAAACTTCATTTTTAAGACTGAGGATTTTATGGATTTTTTGAAAAATAAAATGTAAACGATATTTAAAAATAGTTGAAAAAAAAATTAATTAAATCTTACAGTCATTATAGCATTGAATGATCAAATGTCAAACGACAAATGCAACACGACGAATGTGAACGACGATCGACTACTAATAAAGATAAATACTACTAAGAAAATCATAAAAAAGTAGAAAAACATGTCCAAAAGGCAATAATTAATAGAAGAACTTGAAATAAGCATATTTTTGAAAAATTGCTGAAAAAAGCAAAAAAAGCACTTTCAAATTTCATAATTGAACGTGTTGTAACATGATATATACTTCTATAGCACTCTGTTACATTTTAAGCCAATCCATAAAAATAAGCAAATGCTTTAAGTCCTGAGCACTGCTCATTATTATTACAAAACGCATTTATTTTTTCCACAGTCAGTTTTCCCACAATAAACTGAGAACAGAAAAAAAAATCATTTTTTTATGAGAAAAAATTATATCAAAATTATATGGTCCCGTACATTAAGAATCGTCTTCCACCAAAATATTTCTCATATTATTATGTATCTATGTTTAAATTTTCATAAAGTTTGGATTAGAAAATAAAAAGTTTTAGTTTTTGTCAAATTTTGGTTACTTTTTCTCGAATTTTGGAAAGCTATTAAGATTTTTGATAAATGATCTTCTGAAAGTACCATTTAGAGGAAAATTACTTGTCGGAACTTGTGGACTAGCATTTCTATGCATTAACGTGTACACATAAAACAATTTAAAATAAAAATCCTTGTAAAAAAACTAACTCCTTTGCACCGCTCAGTATCTAAAATACATCGAATGATTTAAGGATAAGTTTATAAATTAAAATTAAAAATTAAAAAAATATATTAAAAAATTTCACAAATTTTATCAATTTTAAAAGAGTTTTTTTTTAAAATTATTATTTTGAACTGTGTGTTAATATTTACTATTTTTCTGTTTTCTTTTCATGTACTTTTATGGTATTTTTGATGTATTTATGCCCAGAATTCATGATATTTTGGTAAGTTTAATACGGCACTAAATTTGGGATCATAATTCATTCATTTGTAAATAAATTAGATATTTTGTTGTCTGTTCCGTCGCAGGTCTTGCACCGAAAGGGTAACATGAACACGGTAAATATATTTAAACTTACCTGTATATATTATTGGCAGGTATATATCACGTGCGTAACAGAATTCGATAACTTTAATATATTATGGCAAAACGTTGAGGTTTGTTATTAAATCAATATTTATACATTTCCATACTGGGATATTTTGTACCTGAAAGAGGATAATAATTAGGCGATTGAGATTCTGTCAATCACAGACGCAAATGTTTGTAGTTGCGGCACCGTTTATCCGCCGGCATTTGCATGTCGAATGTATTTGACATTTTAAAGTAAATTCAAATTCATATAACACTATGATGGCGGTGGCGTTTAATTAAAACGTCCGAAACACTTCAATAAAATGTGAGCACGGTAAAATGGAAACTAACTAAATATCGCTATTCACGAACAAACAGGTAATACAAAATAATTGAAACGTCACTAAAACGCCCGTTTAGGACGATTTTATGCAAATTTGATGCATGTACGTGTGAGCGTTCGGTTAGTCGGAGTAGAAGAACTTTGAAACGGTTTTCGATTGAAATTCTTGTGAACCAAGGAGGGAGAATATTTCGGAGAAATCACATCAGAAGTTTGGAATGAAGGGCGTCACCCTTTAAATAAACACATGAAACAAAACCCTTCAAATAAACACATGAAACAAAACCGCAAACAGATTTTCAAATGTTTCTTAGCCCATTAGTAGCCAATCTTAGTACCGCATACGTATTTCCAATTTATATTGGGGGTATATAAATTGCGAATATGTGAGCAATTAAAAAGGGGACTGAAGGAGTAAAGTGGAAATGTGATTGAGATCGAAAAGACAATATTTGATGCTATTATTATCTACCAAAATAACAAAAATCCAATAATATGTTAAAAAAGCAAGTCGTTTTTTAAACCAATACCACCTACAACATTGTTTTGCCAATTTTTAATGTAATATTTAATTTTGGAGGTATTTTAACAATGTTTTATATTATATTTTAACTTCAGAAATATTCTGATATAGGTACATATTTCATTCATTTTATCATTTGTTTTATAGTGTTTTTGTAGGCGTATCTAAATTTTTATCGGTCTTTATAAATTTGTTCGATATCGTAATATTTTCGTGTGCTATAGGGTCGTGTTTGTGAGGTAATAAAAAGCGCCGGGAGTTTGATATTACTTCTACGTGTAT
Organism: Stegophylla sp. TES_Ste_2020; assembly: GCA_025469315.1. Lineage (NCBI taxonomy): Eukaryota > Metazoa > Arthropoda > Insecta > Hemiptera > Aphididae > Stegophylla > Stegophylla sp. TES_Ste_2020. Next base: position 9,545 of record JAIPRM010013942.1, read on the forward strand.
TCGTAAATCTGTGTGTGTGTGTGTGTAAAATTATATGAAAGGATGCAACTCGATTTCAAACCCTTAACGTTTTACCTTTTTTGTTATCCATCGATTAAAGGAAGACAACGTGAAATTACAGTATGTCCCGTGGTTCCGTCTGTTAATAACCTTATATAGTTTGAATGTAATATGATAGTAAGTATTAGGGAGTGAAATTGTGTAGTTACTGTGTATCCGATAATGTTATGTTCATATGAATATTATGTTTTATTTGCTTCAGTGTCTATGGAACATTACAAATTATTTAAAAAAGAAAAATCAATTATAAAATAAATATATATGTTTTTGGTATGTAATAACTATTAATACCTAGTTGATATTGTTTCACGTTACAAAATAAAAAAAGAAGTGACTAAAATGTTTGATTAATTCAAATTTTGACATCGGCATAAATTTACAATTTTTTTTTTTATATTTATTATAAAATTATATGTTTATGAAGTTGTGTATTATGTAGCTTGGTAGTTGTTACTTTTTACAATATTTGAACTACAATTTTCGTTTGTATAGACCCATTTTTAACGTACCCATCTTTACGTTAAGTAACAAAAGAATATTTAAAATTATCTAAGAGAATTAGCTAATAACTTTTTTAGATTCTGAACGAAGTGAAGAAGCTAGCGTTTTTACGATGATGTTTATTTATTTATTTTTTTTCTGTATACAACTTTTCGTATGGAAATACTTGTCCAAAACTTTCGATCAGCAACTTCTTGAAACCAGATTTGCCACTAGATGGTATTTTAGAGAGGTCATTTTTTTGAATTTTAGAATTTGTATTTTTGGAATAAACTACTCAAAATCTGACAAAAACGACTCGGAAACCATCATTTTTTTGATCTGAACTATATGAAAATTTAAACACAGGTAGAAAATAATATGATAAAAATTCTGGTGCAAGAAAATTTTGAAAATGTAAAAAAAAATTTTGGACATTTTTTTTTTCTCATTTGTTCTTTATGTTATTAACTTCTTTCGTTCAGAATCGTCTTATCAAAGAAATAATTTATCGTTTCTCTAAAATTTAATTCACCCCCCAAGAGCTTCACAAGTGTGAAGTATCGAAATTTAATACTGTGTGATCGGAACGAGCTAGATATGAAGAATTGAAGAACGACTATACGGTATGACGAAACATGTATAATATAGTCTACAACTATAGGAATATCTAGTGGCGTAGCTAGAAATTTCAGAAGGGGAGGGGGGTTGTTGAGACACTAGATAAAACATAAAATGCATCAATATTCTTTATCCATCTATTTTCGGCTAAGATATAGTTGTTCGTAATTTTTTTACTATTCGAATTAAATGTATAGTAGTGTTTTTGGATTCTGAACGAAGTAGTATATTACTATAATGTTTATTTTTTCATGTTAGATTCTGAACGAAGTGAAGAAGCTTATGATTTTACAATGATGTTTATTTTAGATTCTGAACGAAGTGAAGAAGCTCATGATTTTACAATGATGTTT
>JAIPRM010013943.1:0-11058 GCA_025469315.1 Stegophylla sp. TES_Ste_2020
AAACTTTTGGTCCAGTATTTCTATACGAAAAAGTGTTTACAGAAAGAGAAAAAAAAAAATAAATAAACATCATTGTAAAATCATAAGCTTCTTCACTTCGTTCAGAATCTAAAATTTAACAAAGGGTGAAATTTAATTCTGAGAGATTTACTATATTTATATATTATTTTAATTGTATGCCAACTCTGAAATCAACGCCACTGGTACTTACGTGTGCCAGGATGTGCATATTATATTTTGTACGGAAAGTACTGTAAGTTGAACACTGTCTGAAGAGAATTTCGTATTAATACCGATAAGTCGCGTGAATTTCCAGAAAAGGAACAGGACGGAAATTAAGGATGACGCGTCATTTGCGAGTGGTTCGAGATCAACGTTTATCGCCGCAGCGGCATAAATTATAATAACACGAGCGAAGTGTTGAATGCAATGAAACAACAAGAGAGAACGTAATATTATTAAACGCGCGCGACGACGATGAGTTGTCGTCTTTCTTCTGTTCACAGACGCGCGCGTTTGATGGCGTCCGAACGCGATGGAAACGCGCGCCGTCAAGGGAAATGTCGCGAATTATCCGCGCTATCCGTTTTATGGACGCTCGGCGGCGGCAGTGAGAAATGCGACGACAATGGAACACTATTGACTTTCCAGCGGAAACGGAACCCGCAAAAGATATTATTATATTATATAAATAATACGAGTGCGACACGTCTGGAAGAGGGCCGGCCGCGAGAACGGTGTTAAACGTAACGGTCTGGACTCGGTAAGAAGTAGTACACCTGCCTACCGTTTCAGCGTTCGCGTCGCTTTTATTATTACGAAACCATAATAATATAAAATCATATTATTATTATTATTATGATAGTACTTTTAATAAACGAACAAACATGGCGCCGCAGTTGTCGTCAAACGTCGTAGCTCACGGGAAAACTTATGGTCGAACGGGACTCGTTCTGGTGGGGTGACCATATTATTTGAAAAAATAATATACGGGACAAAAATATTTTTTATAATATTTTTAAATAAATAAGTTTTTGTATCATGAAAAAGTACAATTTTTATACTACCTGTTATAGATTAAAGTTAAACACGAAAACATTATTTTGAAAAACATAAAATAACATGATTAAATTAAATTAATTTTTAAAATTAACTTTTTAAAATTTCTTCAAATCCTTTATTCGTGTATATTTTGTATACTTTATTTTCTAAAAAAAACTTGTTAATTCATTTTGATGGCGACTGTTATGACACATCTTCATTTTTTGATATTTCGTATTTTTCCGAAGTACCTAGTGATTCAGTTTAACAATTTGAGATATTCCAAAAGAAATGTATGACATTCAATACACGACATATTCTTTGAAATGTTGTTTTACGATTAAAATTGATCTTATGGTGTTTCTAGATTTCTAGATTCTTACATTGTTTTACTCAATAATTTCATTTCAAAAATTTTAAATCAACAATAAAGCAAAAATCCGGATTCATATGGGACAGATTTGAAATTACGGGACAAAAAGCGTCCTGGTTTGTCAGAACAACAGGATACAGAGTCGAAATAAAGGACGATCCTGTATAAAACAGGACGTATGGCCACCCTAGTATAACCGAGAATTTGTGACTTCAGTCCGGTCGTCTCGTTAGACCCTGCGAAAGTCCCGGCGTAAAGTGTTAATTCAATTTCATAGTTTGTAATGCAAATAAGAATTAAACAAATCAATCAATTTATTTAATCGAATACAATCGCTTAAAATAAAAACCATTTATTTTATTTCAATTTGCGTATTTGACATTTATAATCATAATTTACTCACTCGTATCTATGTGTTATAGAAATACTTAAGTACGCGTTAAATAAGTAGATTTTTTTATGAAAAATTTATATAATTACATATCTTTATTAAATAAAGACACTGTAAAGCAAGAAACTATCAATTCTGAATAAAAACTTTTAAATTTATTTTAAGTAATTTTAATTCCTAAAAAAATGCTTGAAACTATTAGTGAATGTCTCGGCCAGTGCTTGAATTTTTATGGCAGTTTTATCATACTAAGATGTTGTCAATACGAGTTTAACTTGTTCTGTCGATTATTTCTCTCTAATGCAGAGTAATTCTCAACCATTTTATTCTACTGCCCCTTTGTAAATTAAAAAAAAGAAAACTCATCCCCCATAAATTTAAGATTGGGCTTTTTTTTTGTTGGCCATACAAATAAATTGTACAAAATAATTATAAATATACGTATATTTATACAATAGGTGAATTTAAATTTTCGATATTTTATATGTGAATCAATTTTTTAATTTATAATATTAACTATAAGAACAAACTATTAAATATGAAAGCAGAAATAATATTATAAAATGTATAATATATTAATTAAATAATTTAAATGGTTTTAAAATTAATTTTTTGAACAAAATTAACAAAAAAATCTGGTTATTTCTTTCACCATCACTGAATTCCCCACAAGTTGGGAACCACTGCTCTAATGAGCAGTGATGTTGTGTTAAGAGATAAATATTAAAATGTCTAAAGAAATATTAATAACCATCGAGAAAAAGATTATGTAAGATACACTTTTACGTTATTAAATTATAAATTTATTATTCTACACTCATTGTATCATGCAATGTGTTATAATTTCAAAGTGTGTAAATAATATTGATAGGTTTGAGCATTTTTCTTTTAGATGTGAGGTAGAAGGTTTTTCAAAAAATGTTTTCAAAAAAAATTAACAAGAAAAAATCAAAATAAGGCCTAAATTATATATAAAAAAAAAAAAAACATTCCCATATTAGTACATTTTCTGTCCAGGTTTTTCTTAAATATAATATTAACCTATGCACGCATTTACTTAATTTTAATATTTAAATAATTCGGTTGATTTTTACCAAAATCACACTGTTCGGTTTAATTTTTTCACAAGCGTCAAAAAACACTTATGTTTCTTCCACGAAATATAGTTTTGATTTAAAATGATAAATCCCGATCACATATTTTGAAATAACTTAAAATATAAAATATCTCAGTAAAACTCGTCAAATATGTCAATAAATTATTCACCCTCCGACATTTGTGCCACAATACTTTGTCGAAGGTAACGAAAAATATTAATTCCAAATTTGAACTATACGATTTGAAACGAATGATTTCAAAAACATCAAAAACAATGCCGTTTAGAATCGCTTTTGACTGCGACCGTAATAAATTTTTGCTTTGAAACGATGACATGAAGACCGCCCCATAGTGTATAGAAATCAGTTTTTTAGTTAACAAAATGTCATTTGTGAATAAAACAAGTTTACCTGCCACGGACAAAGTAACAGTAATAAAAGTCACGATAAAACACAATGCTATGGCGTCATTAAGTCTTTTCATCAATAATGATTGCTTATTCGATTACAAAACCGTGTACAATATTCCGTATCAGTAAAAACTAGGGTTGCTAACTTTCAAATTGAGTAATGTAGGAAAGTACTTTTCAAGTACTTGAAATATGTGCAAAGTGAAAAAGCTAGTGTTTTCACAATGATTTTTTTTTCCCTTCCATTTTCTTTTTTATTTTAAATCTTTTTATGTGCTTATATTTTCATACAGAAATACTTATCTAAAAGTTTCGAAAAGTAACTTTTTGAAACCGGATTTGCCTATAGTTGATACTTTACAGAGGTAATTTTTCGATATTCTCAATTATTATTTTTTTAATTTGGGATAAACTATCCAAAATTTGACAAAAAAGACTAGGAAACTATATTTTATTAATCCGAACCTTATGGAAATTTACACATAGATAAAAAATAATATGAGAAATATTTTAGTGAAAAAAAATTTTGAATACATTTAAAAAAAAATATTGAAAATTTTTTCCAACATTTTCTTTTTTTTTTTTCATCAAATTTTTTTTATTTTTAGTAAAATAATATTTTTTGCTTTCCTGTATCTATTGGATAAAAGATTAGACAACAGAAGTATACACAAGAGCTGAATAAATGATTAAGGAAATTTTGATTAAATTTAAAAAGTGATAATATATATATATTAGTGTTTTGCCACATGGCAAATGTCTATGTATTGAAATGTAGGATTGTCCTACAAAAAATTTAAAGCATTGTTGTACGTAGGACAAATTACTCGAATGTAGGACGGTTGGCGACCCTAGTAAAAGCGTCGTAGAAATTCGTTGTGAAAATACCGATTATGAATTCAACTAAAATTGGCCGTAGAAATATAATTCGGAGTTGAAAAACTGAATTTAAATTTTGAATTTTTGTAAAATGTACTAATAAAATGTATTTTAAATGTCTGTCGAATTTCATACAACGTTAAAACGTACACTAAAAACACATTTACGATATGTATTTCAAGCGAGTTAATATGAAAATCAAATAATAAACCGGCTATTTACCTTCGCGTGATGTCAAGCACCGGTTTTTAGGTGTTGGATGAACAATATATCGTAAGGACGAATAAAAAATTTGAATAAAGATAAACAATATCGAGAGTAAAACAAGCTATCTGCTGTGACGTAGAATGTTAGTACTGTATAATATTATTAAAACATAATATTATAATGTATCTTATTGAAACGAAATGAAATTTATTTTTTATGCGTGCGATTAATTTCACGTCCAGATTTATATTTCGGTGCAGATCGCGAACAGTAAGTGTATAGTAGTAATACATCCAAGGTCAGATTGACTACAGGCTGAATATGCCTTAGGTTCATGAAACAGTTTAACCTTCATCGTTAATTTGTATCTGAAATTATCATAAGATAATATATACGGAAAGAACAAAATTATCAAATTGTAGCACACTTAAAAACATTTAGTTAAATAAAAAAGTTATTCTCATTTTTATTTATTTATTTTTTTTTTACCAATATCTAGTACTATTAGTACAACCTAATATTATTCCTTACAATGGATATTCAGAGTAACAGTATTGAGAAAGAGGTGAAATGGACAAATGCCGACAACGACGATATTTATGGGGCAGAAATTAAAGACGTGAGGTCAGTTAGTTTACAGATATTTTTATCTTATAGCATAAATAATAATATAAAAGAAATAAGTTTAATAAATAAAATGCTATATTTGAATACGAACTTGAATTAATTATTTTTATTCAATTACAAAATTCATGTTTTAAAGATGAACTAAGTAAAAATCAAGTCCATGTGGCCATGTGTGCTACTTGAACATATATTGGTAAAACATTTTTTTAAAACATACTTATGAATGAAAAACAATAGATTTTGTAGAAGCACCAGGAGAAGGAGGTATGTAAAATTATTTTACCACTGGGTTCAAAAATACTAAATGCTTCCAATGATCTCCGTGATATAAAATTGATGGTTGTATGTTCGTCTTGACTAAAAAAAATTAAATCTATTTTTATTTCATTCAGTAATATCTCAGGATAGATATTCAGGAATATCTCCAGTGTCATAAAAGAAAAAATAACATCTTACAAGAATAATAAGCTCTGCTTATTGTTGAAATTGAAATTGTAACATTTTTAAATTAAGAAGTATGAATTAAAAGATATAAAAGCTTTCTTGGCACAAATTACATGAAAAAACGTTTAATCATTTTTTTTTTCCAAACAGAACGAATTGTTTATTACATTAAATGTTTACTTAAAACAGAAGCTAAATGATTTCTTTAATTTTTTAATAATAATCACAATTCTCTTGATAAACGCATATTTTTAATTATTCACATGAAATCATTTCGTGAATTCTTTTAATTATTATTTTCAATTAATACGAGCAACCGCTTCATTTAATTTTCAGAAGGCAAGCTTTTGCCCCATAGCTTATGCCATTACGCGTTACCCTTCATATGGGACACAATGTACGGAACGTTTAAGTTATACGGAAAACAACTGTTGGTTAGAAAATTGCACATTTATTTTCGCTGTTCACGGAGGGAAGGGGGCGTCTTGGTCTAACCGCAATATACACATTGGCTGCCAATGACACGCGCGTACTCATTAGCGAGCGCGCGCAACAGTCTTGTTTTATTTGACAATTGCATTCTATAAACGGTTTGCACGTGGCCTCGGGTCGAACGAAGTGACGAGAAAAAAAGCACTTGTACACCACGTGCATCCGTCATTGTCCGACTTGTTTGTTTAATGCGCATTTCACTGTTGCCAAAATAATTGAGAAGGCCACCGACTGTATACTGTGGAGGCACGTAGCTAGGAATTTACACCTATAGGGTGGCCAAACTTTGGTCAAAATCAAACTAGGGTGGCAAATGTTAACACAACTTAACTCTATCCCGTGATAAAAAAAAAAAAAAAAAAAAACATGAGACAACCGCATTGTTACCGTGTTTAAAATATGAAAATAACAATCAGTCTTATTCCAAACGTTTTATACGTTCATAATAATTTCATAGCAATATTTCTATACTCACTCCAATCATTTAACATATGCCTTCTGTACAAAATTTTTGTTCTGATATGGTAATTATCACTCTCATCAGTTCCATCACCAGTAATTTCCATTCATCACTGGAATGGGTCACACGATGAGCAGAAAAAGGCGTCAAAATATCACTGTAACAATGTACCTAATAATAATTGTAATAATGGTTATGTTATAACATACTGAATTAAAAACATAAAAAATCAGAATTTTTTGACGTTCATATCTCTCCTCACAATGATTTTTGTTCGACTTGAGATTCAATGAACGTTTAATTTAACCTAAGTATACCAACATAATAGTTGGGGTGGCCAGTAAACTGCTAAGGGTGGCCCGGCCACCTCAGGCCACCCCTTAGCTACGAGCCTGATACAGTGAAACCCTGGACCTCTGTTAAGGCGTACCTACTGAGCAGCGAAGTTTCAGTGGATCATTACATCTAATCAAATCATAGTATCATGATCTTACCGATTGTTTTCAATCAAAATATACTTTTTCATTACCTATAAAATGTTAGACTTCTATAAATTTCTAGATATGCTTCAATTAAGGACTACCTGGAAATTTGTAGTCAAGACTTAATCAGTTCGCTCTGAAATGTATGTTTTAATTTAAGGACAATCTAAATTGTCCCAAACCGATTTAGTTGATCCTAACAGTCTTCCTAGCTAAACCTAACCTAGAATAAATTATTTTAACCTGAAATCGGGTTTAACCGGTAACGTATCTATTCTTAAAAAATTTTTTCACCTCATGTTTAAATCCATCTGGTTGAGACAATGAAAAGTCTACCTAATAAACGTGGCTAAAGACATGACGCAATGAAACCAGAAAATATGAAATTCACATTTTTAACAATTCCTTTTATGTTTTACGTTGTTTATAAATACTATTGCACAGGAAGTCTCGCGGCATTCGTAGTTACTTCGGAATCTGTTGTGCTTTGATCTCTTTATTATTCCAGCAACATGCGTCTTTTATCTCGAAGGATACATATTTGTCGAACGATAACATCTGTTTAAGAGGAAATGTTAAATATGCATATTATGTATATGACATAGCCAGTTAGTCTTGCACATTTCCACAAAAGAGTTTATATATTATATTGTGTAATTAAAATATTGTTAGATATAACAAAAAAAATATGTTAATCGTTATTCTTTGAGATCTGTGGAACACCATAATTAGTGAAAATGGCAAAAGGCATTGAAACAGAAATCTTATAAGACAGTGGTTCCTAAACGAGAAGAGATCAGGGGTGATTGGGATACGGCACGGGGGGGGAGGGAATATAATGATGATGAAGTTACCAGAATTTTTTTGTTAAAACATTAAATTTACTTACATTATTTAATTATTATTTATATTATATACAATAATTTGTGTTTTAATATGTAATAATTTGTTCTTATATTTACTATTATTAATTAGAAAGTTGATTTATATTTCATTTTTAAAATATTGAGTATAAAATAAATAAAATTAATAGTTATGTTATAGGTATACGTGTATAGTTACTTTATCTAATTATTTATTTGTACAGTTCATTAAGAAAAAGGGTCTTACAGGGGCGTAATTTGCAGTACGCAGGGTATACATTTGCGTACCTAAAATTCTAAATTGTAATTTCTGGCCCACAAGGCACATCCACATTGCTCGCTCATAATGTCAAATATGTTGAAAAAATAAATAAATAGTGGCCTGCTCAATATTTGTGCGTACCAAAAAAAAAATTGAAATGACGCCCCTGGGGTCTTAACTCTAAATTAATGGAAGAGGGAGTGGAGATTTTTTGTAACGCATGATGAGAGAGCATAGAATAAAAAAAGTTGGGAACCACTGTTATAGGACCATAACGTGATGCTTTGAAACGTAAATGCCATAACTAGGGATGGGAATTGAAAACTCCAAAAATATATTTTATGTCTTAAAAATTCTAAATAATGCACTGAAAAAATGCATGATTTTTATATTAAATCATATTTGATAAAATTGATTTTATTATTGAAAAAAGTTTAATTAATGAAAGATGAATTGAAAAAACTGAGTACCTTCGACTTGGGTCATAAATTTATAATGTATATTTAAAGAAATTGATTATTAAACAAAAAATCCAGTAGTTTTTCGGTGTACACTTATTCCCCGTCAATATTTATATTTTCAATTTAATATTTTCCTATAGTGTAATGCGCATTAATAGTTTGTCATATATTATTATATTTATATTAAAATCAAATTTATTGTGTAAAAATCTTGAAATATGATTTAATATTCAAACGTTGGTTCCTAAAACTTATAAAATACCGAAAAAAATGAAAGAAAGTTGCTCGAAAATAAAAATTTTCAAAAAATTAAATTTCTTATTCTCGTTTAAAACACGTGGAAAACAATATGCAAAATTCATTGGAATTCCAACTCTAATCATTGTTAGAATAGATTTCTATTTTAAAGCTTTGATTTAAAAAATGTGTACTTTTTTATTCGTTGATTAATAAAACAAAACGAGGGCCAAACCCAGAGTTCAGTTTTTTTGGGGGGGAAAATCAATTTTTCCAGGAATCTGTTGTCTAATTTTCCACACACATTTTGAACTCGCTTCGGGAAATAATCGCGTTGGAGTTTGAGACGACTATACGGATTAACCAAACAAGTCTGAGCGTAATAATAATATACTTAACGCGGTATTTAAAGATAATGGACTATAATATAGTAAGTTGTAACACTACTATGTTAAGGTATTTCTACTGCACAGAAGCGAGCGAAACACGTGCTATTGCGATGATTATTATTATTATTATTGTCATAATGTACTAAATAGTTTCGCCTTACGACATTGTAACACAACAATGTCGTGACAACAACAATAGTTTAAAACACAATTCGCACAAACGTACATACATTATAATATTAATATTATGTGCATTAAATTAATAACAATGTGTATTATGTCCGCACAATACTGCTGCGTTCACGATACACGTCTATGGGCTGACTAACACGAGTGCATACACTAGGTATATAATATATATACATACATGTATAAAGCACAGTATATGTACGTGCTCGGAGTACACATCTTTTGGTCAAATTCCGCGGTCAACCGACACCTTAGTAACGTTTATAAAACACACGCGGAGAGGATACACGTAGTGGCGTGTAACATAATAATATAAAATATCGTTAAGTATTTTAGTGATTGATACTATAGTCGCGGACCACGATGTCAACAATTTTGCTTTGCTTTACGCGCGAGGAATTTATACCTACGGTGTTATACTGGGAAACGGTGACAATAACGATAGTAATATCATTATTAGATCGTGTGTTACATGCGCGCGTAGCGTTTGATGTCATTATGCGGTGCGTTATAGGCAGATTCGTGCAGTGGGCGCATGGTTTAAAGGGACGTCAAAAATAGTTTTTATGATAGTTTTTATAATAATTTTAAACTATACATAAATGAAAAAACACTGGCTTCTTCACTTCGTTCAGAATCTTATAAAAAAAAAAAAAAAAAATGACTGTGGTTGATACCAATAATAGTCTACCACTTTGTATTATTTAGCCTTTTGAGGTTCATGCCCCCTTCCATACTATTATACGGGGTCACGCACCCTTTCCATTACTATAGGATTGAATTATACTGTGTTATACATAAATACATCATGACTTTAATTATTAATTTTGGGTATTAACATGAATATAATAGTTCAATATTACTCTTCAGATTATTGAAAATAGTATTGTTAGTTGTTACACTATGATGACCGATAATCGCATACCTACTTACAAAACAAAATAATATAGATAATCATAAACAACATTTTCGTGTTCTGAGGTGAAATGTGGTTTCATGTGAATATTTTCACGCCTCCCCTGAAATTTTGTTACGCCTCCCTAGGGGGGCGCGCCCCCCAGGTTGAGAACCCTTGAATTTTCGTATTCTTTATCTTAAAAATACTGCTCGTCGAGCACGCAGGGTGCGATAAGCGATGATAAAAAATAACCAGAATAACCCTACTTACTCATAATATTATGTTAGGTACAAATTGTTAATTTTTAATTATTTTGTTTAACAATTACTATTGCAATCGTCTTTAGTTTTTTTGTCAAATTAATGTTCAAAATACCTACGTTCTATGAAAAAATGTTCAATTAAATAGGAATGAAATACATAATAGTTAATAAAATAGATGGCGAATACTTTTGATTTTGCCCTGGGCGCCAAATCTTAAAGGCACGGCTCTGGTTATAGGAAATATGTTTCGGCGTGTTGCACTTCTTTGCGTTTAATTAATTCGTTCGCGAATCCAAACATTTAATTAATTTAGATCTAAGATAAACGCGGTGTTTATAAACATGATATTCTAGGACAACAGGTAATAATTACAAATGTACCCCTTGAGTCTGGTGGTGTACACGGTGCTAAATTCATTGGTGATAAATAGGGCTCGGATTTTAATGCATTTGCATCTTCTTTTTGAGATATCTTACGCGATGCTTTCCAAGCTACAAATATGTTTCAAGTACTTCGTGATTTAACCACAATAATTTTTTGGGGCATTTTTTTGCTTTTTTTGCATTTTTAGCGGATTTCATACTTTTTAGGGC
>JAIPRM010013944.1:0-11058 GCA_025469315.1 Stegophylla sp. TES_Ste_2020
AGTAAAAGCGCGGAAAATTTTAAAAATTAATTAAATTACTAAAATGATTATTAAAAAATAGGGGTTGGTGATAGAAGGGTATAAATTTAGGGTTGAATGTATTTTTTAATGCGACATAATAAAAAAATTAAAAAAATAAAAATTTGTATAGAATTATAAAAAAAATGTTAAGGGTGGACAGCCCTTAACACTTAGGGGTATGAAAAATAGATGTCAGCCGATTCTCAGACCTACTGAATATGCATGCAAAATTTGGTTAAAATCGGTAAAGCCGTTTCGGAGGAGTACGAAGACAAACATTGTGACGCGAGAATTTTATATATTAGATTATTATAATATGTATTTATTAAATAACTGCGAAGCAATCGTTGCGCGACTGCAGAGCTTTTTGTGAAATACGGACTCTCCATTACTTTTGACTATACGCGCGTGTAATAATTATAACTGTCAACGACAACGTGTGTCTGTCTCTCTCTCTCTCTCTCTCTCGGACAACGAGTCAGCCCCCCCCCCACCCCGATAAGGACATCGGTCATTAATAACAACAACGCGTGCAGTTGTTTTAAAAAAAAAAAACTCTGTTGAAAGTTCACAAAACGCGCGACAGGTACACAACGCGTTTTTTCCCTCTATTTTTAAACAAGGACGTTTTCACGAAGGTGTACATGCACGCATGCAATACAGAGTGTACCTCATTCGTACAGTTCGACGAACGCAATAACTATTATATTAGTTCCGTTAATATTTTTTGACTTTCGAACGATTTTTTTTTTCCGTAATAATTACATTACAATTTTTATTGTGTTACCTTAAAAATTTGCCTAACAATTATTGATATTGTAAAATTACTAATTAAACACAATATTTTTCTATGTTTTATTAATCTACGTTGAAGTAAAAAATTGTATTTCGATGTTTTTTTTTTTTTATCATGTAATCCTTAATTATATTTTTTCATTATATACGACTATACTCGTCAAAACGAATAAAAAAATATTAGCCCCCTCCCCCCCCAAAATTTTTCATTCTATTTGCGCCTAACGAGGTATACGTTATTCCGAATAAATAAACACTCACACACCCGTGTGTGAGGTTACCGCACTCAGGAATTTCGCAGTAAAATCCTTCATAATAATAATAATAATAATAATAATAATAATACTATAACCTTTGGTTTTATGTCTTATCGTAAATTATTGTTATTTTATACGGCTCAACAAGTCACACGTTATATTTTTATTACGCCAGTTATTTCTATGTGTGTTAATAATAATAACGATATAATATAATTATGTCGACCTAAGTTGGGTTTTTACGCGCCATACGCCATTGTTCAAAATTAAATATTTGTAAATTCACAATTTTGAAAATAAATAGTTACGTAAATACTTTATATACGAAAACGAGTGCTTATACAAATAATTAAAAATTATAACGCTCGATTTCAAAACACAAATTGAAAATTACGAGATAACTTTTCAAATCTGTGAAAATAAATTTAATTATTCCTATGAGTATTTTTAAAACACGTGTAAAAACGTGTTTTCACTTTGTTTTTCTAACATTTCGTAGCAATATTGAACCTCTCTATCCGTATATTATAGTTACTCATCAATCAACGCTAATATTCTAATCACTTTTTTTTTTTTTTTGCCAATTAGAATAATAATAATTGACTGAGTTTTAATCGTCTTGTGAAAGTCAAGGAATTCGTATATTATCAGTAGGGCCCGGATTTCAATGCAAAACGCATATTTTTTTTAATTATCTTTGGAAATGCTTTCCAAACGACAAAATTTGTTTCATGTGACAGAGACCTGGAAACTAAAACTTTTATTTTTTTTAATTTTTGGGGTATATTTCACCGCGTTTTTCAGTATTTTTATTCGTTTTAATGCATATTTAATGTACCAGTAACTCTTCAATTTTAATTTATAATATCTGTACACACTATACATTATACAAGTCAACAATTTAAATTTAGTTAATCACAAATAAATTATCAACCATGTCTTTTGGTTTTTTTCCTTAATAATACGTACAATAAATCTCTCTGTAATTGCTATAAAGTTTAAATCTTATGATTCATCTTTGAATCTTTACTCGCGGTCACCCGGACTCGACAGACGGCAAATAGCAAATATATAAATTAAAATATTAAAATGTTATAGAATCTTTTTTTCAGTGCGTTTTCGCAATAAAATGCATTTTTTAAGGGCGTTTTTCACTGTTTTTTCCAAGATTTTTAAATCCGGGCCCTAATTTTGAGTATGAGTGTATGAATCCTCCTGAGCGATGCGCGTTCACGTGATTACGGCAATACGGTACTCTATAATAAAAAATATTATAATATCGCTGCTGGGTTCAAATTTTCGAGTTACACAACTGCTGATGCGCGGAACACTCGAATACATAACAATATTTAATAATACCTATACTAGTGTATGTAAGGATTTACACTTGGTCGTTGTTGTTGCATAAAATCGATGGCTTTCGCGTCGCACGGAAACAAGATGAACAGAAAGACAAAAAAAAAAAAAAAAAACGTGCGAATCGTGGAATTATAATAATATTCATGTTATGGTGCCCGAGGAAAGGTGGGGAGGAGGAGCGCACGCGAGTCCGGCGTGAGGATAACTCAATAATATTCATTAGGTATTTCATTCACTATCTTACCGATCGTATGGGAGGAGAGTGTCAAAAAAAAAATATGATATGATAACAACCTGTTGTGGCGTGAACTTTTGACACGCGTTTACCTATCTCTTCCCCGGGGACAATTTCAGATTCTGAACGAAGTGAAGAAGCTAGTGTTTTTACAATGATGTTTATTTATTTATTTATTTTTTCTGTGTACAACTTTTTTGCGTATGGAAATACTTGTCCAAAAGTTTCGATCAGTAACTTTTTTTGAAATCAAATTTGCCTGAGGTCATTTTTTGAATTTCTCAATTCTTCAATTTTATTTTTGTTTTTTATTTTTGGAAAAAACTACCCAAAATTTGACAAAAACGACTAGAAAACAATCATTTTTTGGATCCGAAAATAATATAAGAAAGATTTTGGCGCAAGAAAATTTTGAAAATGTGAAAAAAAAATTTTGGACATTTTTTTTCTCGTTTATTTTTTATATTATTAACTTCCTTTTGTTCAGAATCGTTTTATTGAAGAAATGATTTATCGTTTCTTTAAAATTCAATACACCCGTCAAGAGAATCTCATCCGTCGTGCGAAGTGTGTCCGGCTTTTTTTTCTGCTTGGACGAATTTAGTTTTGTAGGTAATCGTATTTGCCTTGCCAGTGACCATTTAGGCGATGAATGGAAAAAAAAAAATCATTGAAATAAATCGAAAAATATATTTTCTGAAGAGCAGCAAATCGTCGAATGTCGAACTTCTGTTTGCTCCTTAATTGAGTCATCGGATTTAATGATATAATAATTATTAACATATTTAATAATTAAATAATTAATAATAATTACTAATAATACATATTATTATAATATCATCGTAGGCGCCAATAGGGGGTAGCAAAGGGTAACAACAGCTAACCTGCATTTTTTAGGGGTGTCGTAAAAATATGATTTTTCTACCCCAAAAATTATTGAGATTTCTATATGAAATAAGTAGAAATGACATATTTTAAGTAATTAAAAAATTATACGTGTCACCAATGATTAAAAGAAGGCTATTTTCATTAATTATTTATTTATAACTAAAATTAAAATGTACTAACCTAACCTCTAAACTCTCTACGATTCATTTGTTTTTTTTTAATTTTTTTTTTTTTAACAATTTGCTACCCCTACTTCTTTCCAAACGGCGCCACTGAATATCATGATATAATATTATTATAATTCAAATTAACGTCGACCAGTTGCGAATTTGGTTTTAAATATTATTTTAGGGTTGATCCGGGTCGTGTTTAAGGGCGGGCAACGGCCACGTGTATATATCATGGGAGGACGCGTTACAATTCAAACCCGAAATCTGTCAAAACTAGTTTTCGCAAAACCCCTTTTGTCAACCCGATTCCGACTCGTTAAAATTAGAATCGACCGCCTTGAATTTAAAATGTTTAAACGAATATACCAGTTTTAACTGAAATGTGTGTCAATGTCTTTTTTCATATTTTTTTTTTTTTATTAATTTGATGTTTGATATTTTGAATTGAAACTATTCACAGAACGTTTGTCGAGTGTAAGGAACCAATCAATAGTCATAATTAATATTAACTAACGATTTATCAATAATTGCTCGATTTTCGTTGGATAGTGTTAATTTTTAATAAGATAAAGTTAATTAAAACTAATTCCAACATTGACGTTCCTATTCGGTTCCAGTTGTAACTGTTTGGAATCCACCAAATGGTATATTTTACATAACGAGTTTCATTTAATATGCTCAAAATCTAAATAAATGGACCGAATCGAGCTGCTCGAAATCCGAACGATTTTTGTTTTTTTTTTTTTTATGACTCCCATCCAATAAAAATGGTGCATTGTTCTTCTTTATGGGAGTTTACATCAAAGTAATACTGTAGCAAACAAATTTTTAGGGGAGTTTACTATCAGGGAAATTAAAAACGTTTCATTTAGAGGAGTTTACAATCTCCCAGGCGTCACTGTCCCATATTATTATTATTATTATTATTGTGTTCACGAACATAGCCGGATTAAGGGGTGGGTGTCTAGCCAGGGCTACAGCCCCGGGGCCCACTCAAGTATAAAAGTGACAAGGGCCCGAACGGTTTTAGACTGAATCACACAAAGTTATACTTAGCGTAAATGAAGTACTAAGTACTAAGGCTTCAAATAAAGCGAGAAAATAAATGCATGTTAATAAATTTACAAAACACTTATCGCTAAACTTTGTATTATTATGGATTATTTTTTTGTATATTAATTTGGCAGTGTTGACTTTTATTATAGGTACTTACTGCAAATTAATACTCTTATAGAGGTGCAAATTATTTAGAAAAAAGGAATTTTTCGCTAGCGAAGCGTGAGGATTTTTAAAGAATTATTATTTATTTATTTTTTTTTTTTTTTGTCAAAAGGGCCCGTATAAAATTTCCGCCCCGGGGCCCCGATGAGCACTTTTATAATCCGGCCTTGTTCACGAATCATTAAGTGCCGTTCGTAAACGCGTGTAATATAATAATAATAGACGACAACAATACGTTGACATAACGGAATGTGTGTGTGCGCTCGTGGACACGGGTGGGGGGGGTGGGTAAAAAAAAAGCTCTCGCGTGTGTTTTGATAAAAAAAAAAATAAAAAAAATACCTATAACACAATACGTACGCGCGTATATTATTGTGTTCGTACACGAATATACTGTATATACGATGTATATTGCGTGAGTAAAACTAGCAGCGAAACGTGTAAGAAAATAAAAAAAAAAAAATAGTAAGTATATATAAACTGGCGCGATCGCGAGTAATAATAATAATAATAATAATAATAATGTATAATATAATATAGCTCGAGAGCTCTTACGAGAACAGGTCCTCCTCGTTCCCGTTATGTCCTTGCAGCCGAGCGCGCGCACACAGAGCGTATTATTATTATTATTATTATTATTATTATAGCAGTAGTAGTGCCGGTATAATCGGTTTTAATGGCTTAACTGTATAACTGCGTCTGACTGGGGAAAAATCTCTTGTGTGTACACGCGCATACAGGGCGATTGAAAAAGAGAATACTTTTAGAAATAATTCGTACGCGACAGAAATTCTCTTCTATTTTATCGAATTTTTTTCAATTCGAAATGTTTTTCTCACCCCCTCCCCCCCACCATCCCACCCAATAGAAGACTCCACAGGTGCTTGAGCGTTCTCAGACTCAAAAATTAACACACCGTCGAAAATTCAAATCGTGACAATTAATTTTCAAAGGTATTCAATTTTAATGTTATAATTAATTATTAGGGCTGTGAATTTGTAGGAAAGCGCATTTTTTTTTTTTTTTTTTTTGGTGATTGAGAAACATATCTTTGTAAGTACACAATTCGAATTATGTAACAACGAATTCGTGTATTAAACTATTATTTTGCATTTTTTCTAACGTTTTTAATTTTTTTGCCTTTTTTTTTAGTTCATTTTCCGGTATTTTTAATTACATTCTATCAAATAACATCTTTCGAAAAAACATTTTTTTTTTTTGTTTTGTTTTACACAGGTTGTATATACGTGAAATTTAAAAAATGTTTCAGGTGAATAGCATTGTACAAAATTCAATTTCAATAAACAATTTTATTTTATTTTTTTTTTTTTATTAAATAAACATATTTTTGTGCAAGTACAATTTATTTTTAATCTACTAACGTGGTAATGTATATAATATCCTATAATATCAATATAAATATAAAAATTAAATTAAAAACCATTTTAAGTGCATTTTACACTATAATTTTTGGCATTTTATATTGCATTTTATTCATTTTAAGTGCATATTTCATTGCATTTTTTTTTTTTTTTAGGTTTTTAAGTGCATTAAATTCGTTATTTTATATGCGTTGTGAGAGGAACTCGCGTGAGATACGAGTGGTGCGAGTGGAGAACCCGATGATCACGATTCTCGTGGCCGCAGCACGGTGTTGCGTTCGGGCAAAAGGGGAGGGTGGAAAAAACGGAGATCATAATAAAAAAAAAAAAAAAAAAAAAATGGTAAAGAATAAACCGCCCGGCTGCGCATGATTTCCTAAACCCATTAGAATTGTGTACTGAAGTGTTTTGATTGGCCCATGTTTTAAGGAGGCGATTTCAAAAATGATAATAATTCAAAATTATTAGTAAAATCGCGGTGTCTAGGATTGGGTGGCCACCGGTGTCCCGAAAGTTTTGAAACATAAGTGAAAATTATATGAAGTATTTTGTACTTTAAACTAATATAGTTATTGGTAAAAATAAAAAACGTATTTTGCAATTTTTGTTATTTAAATATTTCTATTTTATAGCGGTGTTAATTGACTAAAAATTGTAAGGTTAAATTAAAGTCGTAAGCAATTATTAAATTCGTTGTCCCAGATTACAAAAAAAAAAAAAAAATAAAGTATGTCTATCCATTCCAGACTAGGACGAGGACTGCATGATATCACAGTGTTTTAAATGTTATTAATGTTATAATAACTACACGCCATTGATGATCATAACGAGTGTGAAATCTATCTGCCCCGGGGGCACCGTGTGTAGGTATGCAAACTACAAACGTAATAATTCGGCTTGTTACAGTTTCAAAATAATATTAATGACCACAGGTACCATTAAGGAGTATATCGAGGATATGAGTATAAATGAGTGTATGTTACCCCCCCCCCCCAAAAAAAAAAAAATAAATAAATACTATTATTTAACAAATCATCATCGCTCTATGTACGTTTTATTGTATACAGTAATAACAAAATAAAAATATTTAAAAATATAATAATTAAACGTAATATAACATTAATATATCATAAAGATGATAAATAGTAATTTACAATTTATTAGCGGATGTAAAGATCGAGCCTAAACCTATAATAAAAATTATTGAATAGATTGACTGTAAAGTTGTTACAAAAAATGCTAGTTCTGAGTTTTTTGTTTCATCTTAGTTTACCCATTCAAATTACACTATTAACTAGTATTTATTTTTATTCATTTTGTTTTGCATATTATGACATATCGGCTTAATTATAAAATATTAAATGTAAGTTAATTGCAATAAGTTAGAAAATGATAAGAATAACTACAAGAAATTATAACAATAAATAAATTTAAACCTCAAATTTCAATAACATAACAATTTTTATTACGTGACAAAACTCTATACTAAATTTTTATGGCGACTTAGGCCAGGAACTTTGTTTCTTATTAAAGTGGTGTTTCTAAACTGTTAAGCCAATATTAATTGCCTCTGTTTTTTTAGCTTCGTGTAATTTTTCCATTCCTCCTTCGAATTTAGTAATTGGACATTCTTCCACAATATGCTTAATTGTTTGGTCGAATCCACAAGAGCAAAGAGGGGGTTGTTCCATTCCCCATTTGTGTAGTATAATAATATATGTATGTAATTTTATTTATCAAAAAAATCATTTTACTACCCCAAAATAATCACTCTAGAGACGCGCCAATTATAATGATGTTATTATTGTTATTATTATTATTATTATTGTTTACTGTCCGAAATGTGTAAGTACATTTCAAGCAATAACTGAACTACTGTTGTTCATTTGGCGGATGAATAATAATAATAATAATAACATTGGTATGTCGTCGTGTAATAATAATTTTATGTTAATGTATAAATTATTATGTTGTGCGACGGAGGCGCGAATAAGCCGTTATAATAAGCGAAACTGATGTGTTCGAAAGTCTCGGAATGACGACGAAATTCGCCGGAGAAGGAGAAGAAGAAGAAGAGAAAAATGCGGGTAATAA
Source organism: Stegophylla sp. TES_Ste_2020 (assembly GCA_025469315.1). Lineage (NCBI taxonomy): Eukaryota > Metazoa > Arthropoda > Insecta > Hemiptera > Aphididae > Stegophylla > Stegophylla sp. TES_Ste_2020. Next base: position 8,423 of record JAIPRM010013944.1, read on the forward strand.
ATAATTATCGATTATTATTATAATTATTACTGACGCACGTAATATTTTGTCCGCGGAGAGTACAGGTATATCAGCTCCGTTACCACAGCTTAGACCAGTGGTTCTTAACCTTTCGTTTACGGCGACACCCTAATTTAGAACCATAAAAACGGCGACACGCTAAATTCAGTTATTGTATTTTTGAAGAAATAATAATCATCATCCATGTAAATTATCACACCTACTTTTAGTGGGTGTATTGAAACTTAGAGAAACGATAAATTTATTTTTTACACGTCCGGTTTTATTATTACACTATTAACTGAGAAGAGAAAAAAAAATTGACGAGAAAAAAATGTCATTACTCATATTATTGTCTATCTGTTATCTATCTTAAAATTTTCATAACATTTGTATAGAAAAAAATAAATAGTTTTAAAAGCATTTTTGTTAAATTTTATGTAGTTTTGGGAAAAAATTGAGGATTTTGAAAAATAACCTTTGAAAAGTACGATCTAGAGGTGAATTCTGATTCTAAAAGATTCTGGTTATTAATAAACACTAGCTTCTCAGCTCTATCCACAATTTAAAATTATAAATTCACATAGATTAAGATTTTCTATTTTCATAAAAAAATTCAGTGAGATATTTATGATATGGCGTGGTGTGAACCTTTCATTACAGTATAAGGTTTATATAGTTTAAACTCTAAGATATAAAAAATAAACAATTTGTTCGGTGACACGCCTAACAATAATTCGCGACACACCGGTTGAGAACCACTGGCTTAGACATTCAGGTTATTGCGTACGTATACATATTATATATATATATATATATATTATTATAATTTAAGTGCCCTCTCACTCGCGCGCTATTTATGACGTTTTTCGCGTACGGCTACGGGTTTCACAAAATATTGTTATTATTTATAATATGTAAAAAACGACATAAACAGTTAATTAATACTCGCGGAAAAATAACCTAACCTAACTGCTGATATCATCCGATCCGCTTATTACTTCTAAAAGTTCTATGAAACAAAAAGTTCCAAGGCACAGCCATGTTCCGTAGCACTTGATTTTTGTTAAAAGAAAGTCGATGTGATCAACTTAATCGTGATAATGAACAAGAAGATAATATTATAATAGGTGAATTCGAAAATTTAACGACTGAGGATGAAATTAGTACAGATAATGATAAAAATTTTGATATTGTTTCATATTATTATAATAATGTACAACAACTATATTATAATAAATTAAAGAAAGAATTCGGCGAAGAATTGAAGAAAGATTTTGGCGCAAGAAAATTTTGAAAATGTGAAAAAAAAATTTTGGACATTTTTCTAACATTTGTTTTTTTTCATTTATTTTTTTTATATTATTAACTTCCCTCGTTCAGAATCGTTTTATTGAAGAAATGATATTTATCGTTTCTTTAAAATCCAATGCACACCCGTCAAGAGAATCCCACCCGTCGTGCGAAGTATGTCCGGTTTTTTTTTTTTTTTTTTTTTATATTATTATTTTATTGCGACAAGTATTACTTTTGCGTTGGAAATAAATTTCTCTCGAGTACATTTCAACTAACATGATAATATTAAGTTTTCACTGGTGTTTTATCATCAGAGACGTATTTTCAGTGACTTAATTTAATCAAAATAATATATATATATATATATATATAATATTGGAGAGTTTAATAAAAAAATAAACGGCCGAAAAGTAAACATTTCTAATGAATTTCCCCGTACAAAACGAGTTTTACCGTATTCCTAATGTACGGTAATTCCTTTCGTTACATTTTTTTTCCATTACATTTCTATAATATTATTACATGTACTGTATACACTATGGATGTAACTATGCGTATGAATCGAAAAATAAAAAACTGTTGGACGTGCGTTGGACGACAACACGTGTATTACGCGCGTTCGTTTCGTTCGGAATTACCTATTCCTTTATTGTGATATCGAAAAAACAAACAAAAAAAAAAAAAAAAAACTAGAATTATTCCAACCGTACGGGACTAATTGAAATTTGATTGACACCCGAGAATATACCCTTAAGATATTATGTGTATTATATTATGCGGAACGAAACGCGCGTGTCTCGTGTACGTATTTTACATACGAGTATATTATTATTATTATTATTAAATAGTACGTCGTTATAGAATGGTATAGTAGACGGGAATAACGATGTATAAACGTTTTTTTTTTTTTTTTTTTTTATTTCTATCGCTATTAAAGTGACATCGAATTAATATAATATAATAATATGTACGGAAAAGAGAAAATAATATTCCGTTAACCGGCGGCGTTCGGGTCTTGTTTTTTTTTTTTCTAATTCAACTCTTCTCATACTGTCCCATAGAAAAACAACATTTTTAGAATGATTTTTACAACGATGTTTATTTTTACTTTTTTCTGTGTACAACTTTTCGTATAGAAATACTCGCCGAAAAGTTTCGATCAATAACTTTTTGAAACCCGATTCGCCTCTAGATTGTACTTTAAAGAGGTCATTTTTTGAAACTCTCAATTCTTCAATGTTTTTTTTTTTGGAAAAAACTACCAAAAATTTGACAAAAACGACTCGAAAACCATCATTTTTTGATCAGAATTTTATGAAAATTTAAACATAGATAGAAAA
>JAIPRM010013945.1:0-11057 GCA_025469315.1 Stegophylla sp. TES_Ste_2020
AATTCAAAAAATGACCTCTTTAAAGTACAATCTAGAGGCGAATCGGGTTTCAAAAAGTTATTGATCGAAACTTTTGGACAAGTATTTCTATACGAAAAGTTGTACACAGAAAAAATAAAAAATAAACGTCATTGTAAAAACACTAGCTTCTTCACTTCATTCAGAATCTAAAAAATCTGTAAAATTAATTATATCTTAAATTTCATGTTTAAAAAAATTTTTGAAAATTTTATTTTGCATGTTTTCCAATTTTTAGTGCTATTTATAGCGCTTATATTAATGTTTTTATGTGCTAAAAATTAATTTTTTTAATGCTATAACTTCGGAGCCCTGGTTATTAGCGTTTATTATATTTCATTATACTCTGTGGTCGTAGTAAGCTGTGTTTATGGTGCGGGATGACCGTGACCATAGACAATTGGTATAAAATGCCGACGGTAGTAGACATGGATCAGACAGCGGTAGTGATTATCGGTACATATATAATATTGGTATGAAATGCCAACAAAAACATCAGCACCACAGTCCGTATTTCCATCATCCGCAATCTGTTTCCAATAACCACTACCCGCGATCCAATCGGCCTCCATTATTATGGCGGGCGGCGTGGGTCGCATACAGTGTGTACACTTTTGTAGCGTTGTATTGCACACTCACTCACGCGTGCCATGGATCACAATATGCAGGTCGACCGCGACTGTGGCATAGCCCTGTTACGATTGTACGGAATGTGACGGTACGGTTTTTTGCAACGTTCAAATCACCATTGTATCACGCGTTCACGTTGGCCCCACTGGTCGCCCCACAGTTACCCGCACCGTATGCGCGGCGCTTGGGATATCGATAGTTCCGCTCGGTGTAGCTCCACCAGGCCGCCCCCACCGTAGACAATCAATTCCCATCATGATTGCCCGACAAAGACAAACGCAGCGTACGTAAGTCGATTTTATAGAATATATACACACACACTATACTCAGTACTTCCTATTTTTTTTATTTGTTTTTCGTTCGTTTGTTCCTTGGTACTCGTTTATAAGTATTCTGTTTTTCTACGTTTCTATTACACACTCAGCACCGTTCGTGTTCCATTTTCTGTGATGGATTTCATTGAATAAAGGTAATTTAGCGCACGACATGTGTCGCTAGTAGTATCTATATTGATATATGTATATATATATAAAAATACATATATAATTTTTATGTCTGTATATGTATATGGCGTTCATGTTTGTCGGTGTATCTGCCATCGTCGTGTCGGTTCACCGTTGTTTACGCTGACGTCTTGGCATCGTTTCTCTTTACCTGTTGATCGACGCAGTTCTTTTTGACGGAACGAATATTTTTGTTTTTCCTGCGTTTTTCGTTTGTGGTCGCCCCGAGTGGTCTGCACGTAATACCCTTCCAGCGCCGTTTGAGGGGGCGACGACCGTCAATCGCCATCCTCCGCTGAGTCCTTTTCGTTGCACGGGTGCGTTCTTCGGTTTCTGTTGCTACTTGTTTTAGTGAAAATATCCCGTGAATTTCGCGTTAATCCTTTCTTTGTCCGCGAAGTTGTATCTCGAGTATTAAGATCGACTTAACCTATAACACTTCGGCACACTCGTTTTTTTCGGTAAATTACGAACACTTTATGCGTAGGTAATGTAAGTATGCGTAATGCTATTTTGTCTCAAGTTCAAATGACATGTATGTTTGTTTTTCTTTGTTCCTTTCGTTTTGATTGTCATGGCATTTAACTTGGACTTATCCTATTTTTAAGTTCATAATATACAGGTGTATTTGGGGATCAAATTTAAAAATTAATGGATAATATACATTCAAATGTCATTTTAATTATTTTACTTATTTTATGTTGATATACTCCTCCCTATCTATATATTTTGTTTAACTTCATTGTTGATGAATGATTGTTATTTTAAATAATTATTACCATAACATGTCTATTATAGATAGTTCTAATTCTTATTCTGTTATCATTTATTATTTGTTTTTATCATAACTAAGGACTGGTTAGCAATATATTGTATTACAAACTATGAAATGTTTTTAAAAATATACCTAATGAATGCCATTTATAGGGTTTATCATGTTTAACTGACTTAATTTCAGTGTAAATATACAATATAAAGCCTTATTGTTTTACTTATAAAATATATTATACTAGGTATATATGTAGTTATAATGACAGTTGCAACTGAACTGCTTATATAGATTGTCCTATCATTTAATAAATGCTGACAAAATAGGAATAATTATTATCATATGATTCATACTTATATGCTCTGTTTATTATTATAATTCTATTAGTAAATTTATTTTTGAGCATTATAATATTAATTCAAGCAAGCTTATCTTGGGTATTTAGCAAAACACATCAATCTTTTTCCAAGTATAGTATCTTTTCTTCTTTAATTTATGAAAAGTTACAGACATTTTTACAATTTTAAACAAATGTATTTAGTTAAAAATTTCCCTTCTGATGTCCAAATATTATGATCTTGATGCTATTTACAGGCATAAAATGTAATAATTATTCTCCTCTAACTTCATCATTATCTGAATTTTGCATAATCTCTTATTGACTTCAGTGTAAGTAATTTTACTTGTTTGGCAATATAATTAAGTATTTTTCCCCCATATTTTGCTCTAGACAACAATTTATAAGTTTAATAATTAATATACAATTATATTATAAATAATACTATGTAATATCATATGCTATATGAGAATGTAAAGTTAATATATACTTTTTAGGTCATTCCAGTGGATTTTTATTTGTCTGTTATTTAAAATAAACTGGTGTTTTCAATCACAATGCTGTTAAATTCCATGCTTTGGAGCTATTTATGGTTATAGGAAATACACACTGTTTATTCTATGAAATGCTGATACTTAATACCAAATATTAAAGTGTTACTAACTGTACTGGATAAGACCTAATTTTATATTTAAATAATAACCAAAAAAAATAATACTTTTATCTGTTATATTTTTTCTTTATGATATTGTGTGTGTTTCTATCATATACCTAAGTTATTTTACTGCAAAGTTGACAGATAAATAATTTGATTTGGCAAAAATTTCTGGATTGAATATAACATAATATTCAACTTTAGGAACAAATGTAATTTAGCCCTTAAGGGATTTTTGGGAATTTTCTATTATCAAAATGTGTATTTTTATGTGCTTAATTTGATGATTCTTTCAAAAAAAAGTCTGTCAATACTTTCTTTAGAAGTAATGGGCAAAAAAGTTCAAAAAGGTCAATTTATTAAAATCCATTTTTTCTAGTTTAAAATAACAAAAATGTACCTTTTCATATAATTTTAGGCTAAATGAAGTGAAGAAGCTAGTGTTTTTACAATAATGTTTTTTCTTTTTTTCTGTGTACATTTTTGCGTATAGATTTACTTATCCAATTCTCTCGATCATCAACATTTTGAAACTGGATTTACCTTTTTGAGTCAGATATTCTTGATGGGTGTGTTGAAAATGATGACTAATATTATTCTCTATATTATTAACTTCTTTTGTTCAGAATTGTCTTATTGTAGAAATGATTTATTGTTTCTTTAAAATTCGTCACACCCACCTAAAATCGCTTGGGAGCTAAACTGTATTTTATGTCCAACTTAATGTTAATTATTGAGATATTAAATTAATAGTTTTATTGTCAAGTAAAATAAATTATGGTTTATTGAGAACTAGTTTTTATTAATAAATCCAATGTTTAAATATAAAATATTAATTTTGTTACCTATTTATCTTAATTATTATTAAGTATTTTCCTAGAATTATTATTAATGCCATGTTATTTATATATTGGTTCTTTACGCCTTGATACATCTTTTTAAAAGAATAAGTAATGTGGTCATTGATGTATTTTTAGCATTTTAAAATATTTTTGTGTCTTTATGAATTGGATTTCAATTTTAGTAATCAATTAATAATTAGATATAATTTTATTTAGATTGTGGAAGTATTTAAAAATGCTAGGCTGATAAAATAAAACTGGTTAATAACTATCAAATTGTTTTATTTACTATGACTAAAGTTAGTATTAATTTACTAAGATTATTGTAATCAGCTTAAAAATTTTTATAAGTTAAAGAATTAAAAAAGAACAATACAAATTAAAATATTTAGAATTACCTATGAATTTATTTTGTGGAATTTATGTAGGTATGATAATAATTGATAACTTATAAATATCCTAAATAGATATCTTAATATTTTTTGTTTATATTATAACACCAAATCTCTGGGTTCAATTTTTATTTAAACCTATTATTATTAATATAAATTCTATGTTAAAAATATATTTCTATAAATATTTCAGTAATTTATAAAAAAAAAAAAATAGAACATTTGACTTAGGTAGTCTTAGTTAATAAGTAATTTTATGTTTTTGAACTTTATCATTAGTGTCATTTTATGGAACTACGATTTATTTAAAACTAACAACGTATTGAATTTTATTTTATTTTAGAAGTTTGCATGAAATTTGAGCTGTGATAACCAACTGATAGTTAAGATTCTGATTACCATATTTTACCTACAAGAGTCTTATCATTATACACCTATAGTGGTGTCTCATAATATTATATTCCGTTTGCTGTTGGATACGAGCGAGGAAGAGACATATTCGTCCCCGCAGGTGACACGTAAAGACACGACGGACGTCTACGCAGAACGCGGGGGTGCTTCTCGTGTCTTCGGAGGAAGGGACGACGCCCGTTCCGAATCCAATCAGCAACCGCGTTGGATACCTCCCTCGATAATCAGACGCGATGCACTCGCCCAAGAGGACGCCAATGATGCCGTGTTTCGCAAGGTGCGCGGCATTCTTAATAAGCTTACTCCAGATAAATTCCAAAAACTGAGCGACGACATTTTGCAAATCGGCCTAAATACCAGCGTTGTACTGAAGGGTGTCATTTTTTTGATTTTCGAAAAAGCTCTCGATGAACCTAAGTATAGTTCTATGTACGCACAGCTGTGCAAACGGCTTAGCGACGAGGCATCGAACTTCTTAATTGATCAAGATCCTAATACTTTTCGCGAGTTATTACTGAAAAGGTGTAAGGTTGAGTTTGATAACCGTTCTAAAGCAACTGCTGAATTTGACAATGACAATGGAACGCCATTATCTCCAGAAGATGAAGAACGACGACAGGTTGGAATAATTTAACTATTATTATTATTATTTTTTTTTTAAGATCAGCATTCTTGAATCAATCTTCCTTTACATAAAATGTTTATGCGTCTTGATTAGTCCAGCTAGTTAATTTTAAAATATCCACTTGCTAGGTATACCACAAAATGGATTTAATTAGCAATCAAAACTCCATGTCATAGAAATTACAATAACAATTTCTTAATTTTACAAAGAATTTAAATTTGACTAGATTGGGAGACATTGAAAGCAATGTATAGGTTGAGTATCATTCTGTATTAAATATGCAGTGTAGGTATAAAATAAAATTGTTTTATTTATTTTTCTAACCAATTTGACATTTTCATATGCATATTATATCGAAATGTATCGGCAAAGGCCTGTCCTTGGACAAGTGATAACAACCAATTTTTTATCAGACATCTATGTGAAAAACCTTTAAATATAAAATTGCCAAATTATATTTGATAATATAACTTAAATTTTGAATACAATGCATGATGCAGAATTTATCTATGTTGTGGTTTCAAACTCATTGAAAAATGTTCATGGGTATATATTATGTATATATATATATATACTAATCTAAAATTTAACAATGGCAATTTTCTATATTTATTGTTATTCTGTGTTAAAATATTTTTCATATTAATTTTTAAAAAAAATTGGGTTTGCTTCAAAGACAATTTATGTTGAGATAGTATAATCAGTTTTGTAATTGTCAGAGAATGACCCCATCACGAAATATATAGATATGAGTGTTCAATATGACCAAACCCAGATAAGACTAGCAAGTAACAGAGTTAAAATTAGTTGATTGAATATAATAATTAGGTGTTTTAATTCATCTTAATTGATTTTGGGAAGACCAAAATTTTAAAACAAAGTGAACCCAATAAGTTAGTGAGATATTCATATGTGAACATTGTGTAATTAAAGATGTTTTCAATATGATGTGTATTGTACAGTTGTGGTTATTTAATTTATATTAAGTTACGTAAATTACCTAAAAGAAATATTAAAATGAAACATTGTATTTTGCATACCATTTTATTTTAATATTAAGTTGTCCCAAAAGGCCTCTAAACTAAATAATTTCCTATGTAATATTTATAAACAAAATATGAAAATTTTTTCTGAATATTATTTACTATTATATATTTGTATATATATAAATTGTTCTATTAATTATTTCTCTGTATTTTTTCTCTCAATTATCTAATTTAAAGTCATATTTTCAATATTCAAGTTAAATTAATAATATATTAAATAGTGTTGCGTTAAATCTAAATTGTTGTTGTTTTGTTAAAATAATATGCATATATTGATTTGTAGGTGGCTAAGCGCAAGATGTTGGGCAACATACGCTTCATCGGCGAACTTGGCAAGTTGGAGATCGTGGCGGAACAAATATTGCACCTGTGCATTCAACAGTTATTCCCGCGGAAGTCCAATGTCAAGGACGCGGCGGAGGACCTCGAGTGCTTGTGTCAGATAATGAAAACATGTGGACGCATATTGGACACGGAAAAAGCAAAACCACTGATGAATCAGTATTTTGATCGAATTGCTCAGTATGCTGAAAATCCTGAACTGCCATTGAGAATCAAATTTATGTTGTTGGACACCATGCAATTGAGAAAGGACAACTGGGTACCACGAAAAGCTACTACCACAGAGGGCCCTATGCTCATGGAACAGGTTAGTTTAAATTATATTAATATAATAATTGTAACCTGAATTATAATTATTTGTGCTATAAAGAATGGATAAAAATTTCAATTATTTTATATTTTCTAGAAATAACTAATGGGAAAATATTTAAACTGATCTTTTCATAGTGTAATTATTTACTAAGTCGACATTTTTTATCCATATCTTTTTGGAACTACACATAACAAAGTATTAGAAACATTCCTATCTAGGGTATAATATAAAAAATTTTTAGTGGTATTCTACAATGAAATATTGGTATTAGGTTTTTTACATAATTTCAGTAGATTTAAATCAACAAAAATAACTCACATTAATATTTTGATTCTTAAATGTATTAGAGTTAATAGTATTTTGATTATGAATTTGATTATCTATGAATAAATATTTGTTTTTAAGGTGACCGATATTGTGAGTGGAGAGACTAATGGGCAGAATCAGAGAAACAACCAAATGCAAAATGTGAACCATTCAAAAGAAATGTTCAGGCGTTCACTAAAAATACGAGACGACATGATAAGTTCTACTCCGGTGCTACCATTTAACTCTACAATGCCGGATAAATTCAATTCGATAAATGGTTTTACCAATTCAAGTAATTACTATAATGTTAATGGTCGCAAGAACCAAGGATTATTAAATCTTAACTCTGGAAATAATTATTATCCACCAGCAAGAATAAACTATTCGATTAATACTCAGCAAAATAATAATACTAATAATAATATGAATAATAACAATATGAAAGACTTAGGGCCTAATATTAAAAAACTCTTACGAGCGCAACAAGGTACTAAACCAGAAGATATGTCATTACGTCCAGCTGCTAATAGTATGTTATGTAAACCAATTCAATTAAAGCCTCCACCTATATCTATGACTCATATGAGTCAATCGAATCAAATTAAACCAACAGAAGTACAACAAATACAGATTAAACAAAATGCACATGAAAAACATAAACACCAAAAGAAAGACAAAGGCGTTTCTAAAGAAGAAGCTATTAAAAAAGGCTTAGATATTTTGGATAAACTAGGTACTGATCCATCTATGGATGCTGTTAAAGCAGCAAAGGCATTTGCAGATATGAAAGTGCCCGATAGATTTCTATCAGATGTAATGTATGTTCTTCTATTTGACCGCCTTCGCAAGAGAGTTGATTTAGATGAAGAAGTATTATTCCGTTTCATTCAGGAGACGAAGAAACAAAATATTGTTTCTGAATTAATTGCCATAGATTGTCTTAAACGTTTTATATTAAAAGGACCAGAGTATGAGTCTGATGATGATAAAACATTATATAAACGTTTTTCTAAGTATGCCGCTGAAATTTGTCAAAATGTACCTTCTTCTATAGCAGAACTTGCAGAGGTATCAGAAAATGGTAAAAGGTATCCATCATTTTTAATGATTTTACAAGAGTTACATGAAGTTTATGGAAAAACTGAATTAACAAAAGTATTCAAAGAAAGCAAGGTAAATTTATTAAATACATTACCTGAATCATTAAGAACCAAAGAGCAACTTGCGGAAATTTTACAAGAGCGTAACCTAACTTTTCTGTTTCCATTATTACGTATACAATCTGATTTGTGGAAACAAATTACTAATGATCCTAATCCAACTCAATTTTATAAATGGATTAAAGAAAATTTAGATCCTGTCCATTATACCGATCCAGGTTTTATAACAGCTTTGACCACTGTGATGGTCAAATATATAATACAAGAAACAAACAGTACAGAAGTAAATGGTCCAAAACCTGATTTGGAGAAAGAGAAGAGCCTATTAGAGAAATTTAAACCCATTATGAGAACATTTTTTGATGACCGCATAGATTTACAAATGAATGCCATTTATGCAATACATACATACTTCTATTCACTTGATTTCCCAAAAGGATTGTTGTTAAGGTGGTTCAATTTGATGTACGAGTTGGAAATTGTTGAAGAAGAAGCTTTCTTAAAATGGCGTGAAGATGTAACTGATGCATATCCAGGCAAAGGAAAAGCGTTATTCCAGGTAAACACTTGGCTTACGTGGTTGGCTGAGGCTGAATCTGAAGATGAAGAAGATGAAGATGAATGAACATTTAGTTGAATTAAATATTATCATTCTGGTTTTTGGTTCTCTTGTAGCATTAATGTTTGTTTATTTTTTTACATTTCTGTTATACTTTTTCTTGTGTGTGCCTCATGGCATTTAAATCACTTATACTGCCACCAGTTTTAAGCTACTAGTAAAATTATTAAATATGACACTCCGTTAAATAAATGTATGACTTTTAATTTAAATACCATAATTTTTAAACAAACTTAAAAATGTAAAACTATGCCCGTCATTTATCTCATTTTGGTTTATTATTGATTATAAATTATTCATTGGAACATGTCTTAATTATATTACTCGATTAACAAAATTTAAAAATGTCAGTAATTATTAAATGTGTGTTAGACAGTATTATTGATAAACTAAATCATAGAAATATTACATAATAAACTTTAAAATCTTGATGAAATATGTTGTGATTTCAAAGTAATTTTACATACTAATAATCAATGAAAAAGATTAAAAATATATGAATAGTTAATGATCAAAATTATTATACTTGAATTATTTATTTTAGCTTTTGGCTTTAAAGTAAGCACTCTGTTTTCAGTACTACCAGTTGGTAACTTAGTAACTTTTTTGTTAGTCGCTTTTTATCACTTATTTTATATGGTGAATTTGAGTTTATATGAATTACTTGAATTTAAATAATCATGTTTCCATGAATTATTGTGTATATCACAAAAAAAGCAGGTCATACTTTCGCTCCTATCATCTATGATGGGACTTGGTTAGTGGCACATTTAGAAGTTTTGTAATGGGGATGCCCCTCTAGAAATTATAATTACATGTATTTAAACAAAAAATTACGATCAAGTAAATTAACATTTAATAGAAATCGGTTAAATAAAAGTTTCATATAGCAAAATTGAATTGCCTTTTTTCTACGTTCACTTTTTTGTAATGTTATTCGTAGTAGATAACTAAAATTTAGTGACAAATATTTGAAAATGTGAATTTTTGAAATATGTTTTGAGTTTATCTAAAACTGAAAACAATCTAAGATTCACAAGATAGAACTTTAAAATAATTGTTTTTTATCTCTTAAATAATTGTTATTTAGATTTTGAGTAGATATCAGCTTGATTTTCGGTCCCCGCTTTAATCGTAATATTTCAGCTGATAATTTGTAATGTATGTAATGTTTAATAATATTCATAAAATAGTGAGCAATGTTGGAATATTAATTTTATTGTGAAATATTATTTCAACCATGATACATTTCTAAATTAATATAGGTTGTAACTCTGTAATAAAAATTAATTTGTGAATGAAATTTCTGTAAATACATTTCAAGGGGAGGTATCCATGTACACTAAACTTGGTTGCGCCATTAGACTTGAAAGATGTGTTAAATTACAATGAATGATAAATTATATTTTCAGTAAATCAATTACGAGTAAAGCTTCAGATTATACAAAACAATTTTACTTAAAAATTATGAAGTTTATTTTTATTACCTATGCAAAAAAAAAATTGCCAGTTTTATATGCCACTATTAACAGAAATCAGTAAAAATAATTATTTAAGAGAAAAAACCCTTTTTCTCTTAATAATAATTTAAAAATATGACTAATAAAGTTTTGTTTATTTTAAAGGTCTTAAAACGAAATCTATGTTGTAGGTTCATATTAATATGACCCCATCAATAAGAGCATGGGACCCGTGCCGACTTGCCAGTAACTGGCAACTGTTGCCAGACCTAATAATTCTAAGATCGTGGGTAAGGATTTTACTTGGGCTGACACTTACTGAACTAAATGCTAAATTAGTTCAATGACTGCGTCACGTGTATGAGTTTGGTGTAGAGTAATATTGTTCTGAGTTAATATTAATGGGGACATAGCACTTTTCCGAAAATGATAAGAACCAACAGTCGAAAAATTACTGCCAACTGCTGCCATCAAAATGTCCATTGCAATATAAATGATAAAAAAATGAGATATTTCCGAAATTTTCAAAATGCCGTTCTTAACTCAAAATTGATCAAATCTTTTTGAAATTTTTATGACATATTTTCGTATATATTTTTAGTGGTTGGTGAAAATTTCAAGTCTCT
>JAIPRM010013946.1:0-11057 GCA_025469315.1 Stegophylla sp. TES_Ste_2020
ATAATACAAAAACTAAAAAGTTGTAAAAATGGATTAAATTCAAACTTGTAACATAAGACTTGGAAAAATAATTTTGAAAATCCAAGTCCAATGCGCCCTGTAAGAAGTCTTCCTCTATCTAACAAAAAAAAAAATTACGGAAATCGGACCAATCTACGAGGCGTGAGAGTTTTTCCTGTAAGGCATGTTTTTGAGCAAAAAAACAGGTCGCGTGCAGGCCCCTTAATGGTGTTAGACATTTTAAAACCAACGGTTTGCGCTGTTGAGCGATAATCGGCCCGCGATATGGCGTCAGTCAACGAATCTTCTAGAATGATCTAGAAGTTTCTCTCATCCACAGTCCGCTTCGCCATCTCGAGGTTTTGCGCGATCACGGTCGGTATTATCGCATCGGGTCGGTCTGTATCATGGCCAAATAACATTATTTAGTTTAGCCATGATACCTACAGATATTTATATAATCTCACAGTTTACTCTGTGTTATTATTTAGTCATGGTCTTGCCGCGATCGTCGCAAATCTAAATTTATTTCTAACCGACACTGACTGCACCCGAGTGGTTTTCTTGCCAACCTACAGCCGCTACAGATACGGTTGTAACACGCATGGCTAAACAAAATATATTTATAAGTATATTACATAAAAGATTTAGCCATGGTAACACGTACGTTGTTAGCAGTAACAGTGTCGTTACCACTCACTGACGCCGACTATTTTAACATCGTTTCGCACTTTTACCGCCGAGACCGCTGTTAACGGGCTATTTTACTCGCCGTACCATCACCATGGACGTATAAACAGGTTTATTTGTCTGTGCCCTATTGCCCTATGGCCATCGCTATCGTGTCCACTTGTCCAGTACTCCAGCTTAAATAAAATTAATTCGTTATGGTGCGACAGTAATAATGAAAACACGTCTCCTGTTCAGAGTGAGTATTTTATTTTATGTTGTTTCATTGTATTATTTCGTTTGTCACCAAAACATAATAGAGTGTTCCTTCTATTTTTTTTTCATTTATTTATTACTTAAAATTATACAATATAAATGCTAAGTATATAATTGTAAGGTCGCTCATTTCTCTCTCTTTTTGTAGCCTAAATAATAAATAATGCCATTGATGTATGCTCAGTCCACGCTGTAAAATATATAACAAATATTGTAGTTTAATATTGACTTTAGTATGACAATATTCAACTGAATACCCAAATTTTATAAAATGCAGTGTCTCGCCGATGTAGGTATAATGTGAATTGTACATGTCATTTGAACTGTGATACTAGATACCTAAGTACATGTTTAGGGAATCAAAAAACTAAAAACATACGCAGTATAACCATGGCGTAAGTATCCTGTTTTATTTATCTATAGTATACGACGTAACATACTGCAATAGTTCTTAGTTTTAGACAAGAAATATTTAAAAAAATATATTGGGAGATACTACATTTTGGAATCACTTTTTCAGGCCATTTATAATGGTTTTTACTGCATTATACCTCTTATCAAAAAGACGCGTAATTTGCTATGAATATCAATCTTATTTTTGAAAATTTCCCTTATACTCTGCCATACTGCTCAATACTGCCCGGACAGTCCAAATAATATAATTTCGTATAATTTTAATAATAATAATAATATATCTTCATGTGAGGAGAAGCTTCGGTTTGTGGCGGCGAGTCGTTCGTGGTGGTAGTGATGGTGATGGCAGCGTCGGCAGCGAAGGGATGGCTGGCCTAGCGCTCGTTGTTTAGGCGGAGCGTCCAAATTGTGGGGGAATCGTTGCCAGCGGCGGCGGCGAATGAGATTTTGCTGGGGCAGTCTATCCGATGACGAGACTAGGTATCGCTCGTCTATAAAACCGTGAAATCGCTCGTCTTCGACATCAGTTTTTTCCGCGTTTGTGTACCATTTTCTCAGTAACCGCCGTCCAGTTCAAGTGTGAAGTGATTGTTGTTTTCGCCATTCCGCGTTCGTTGTCCAAATCGCATTACTAATTAATATTGTTTTTACCACATCAGTCCGCGTCGCGCACGGGAAATTTTTTTCGCCTGATTTCCAAACGACTCTATAAATTGTAATATGGCCTCGCGAATAAATCGTCGATATTATTAAATTAGAAATTTTGTCATCCGTCCGCTGATTTTTCGCCAGATTGTGATCTGCGAACAAGCTCTACCACCGCACACGACATGTCCTCTGCAAGCGTCACCGTCGTCTTCGTCAACCTAACCGTCTTATGAGTACCTATATATTATTATAATTTTTTTTCGGTTCTTCAACGCAGTGGTTTCAATTCACGTTGATCATTATTTGATTGGGATGGTTAGAATCACCGTGAAAATTTTAATTTAAGAATTTCAAAATTCTTCTTACAATACACAGTTTTCGGTTTCCGAATGAAGCGAGGTAGCTATAATGCTTTTGAGTCTAACAGTGATTATTACTCGTTTATTTCTTTTTTTGCCGTAACATTTTTTTCACATCAGAAATTGGGTCTCGATGGCATTTTATAGAGGTAATTTTTCAAGGTAAACATTTTTCGAACTTTTCTTGCTCGAGTTTGAGTGATAAATCGGACCCTCTACCTCGTTTTAAAAAATTAGAGGACTCCTCGCCATTTAAAATATGAACGGACTTTTCCCTCCCAATTATTTACTAGATAAAGTTAGGTCATTTTAAAAAGCTAACAATTTTTTACTAGCAATGTGCGGATACTCATAAAATAAAATCACGCCGTGCTATTCGGGCGTATAATAAAATCATGTTTCGTATGTTTGGGTAAGGTCAAGTTCCTGCATACATTTGTTGCTTATCCAAGTAGGATTGCATGCTTAACTCAAATTTAGGCTTTTAACTCACCGTAATTTTATATTTGTTTAATTAATATTTAAGGATGATCAGATAAATTGTTTAATGAACACCTAATAAACTTTGAATTCAAACTACAGTAGATTTTGAATTTACCTTATCATTAATATATCCATCTATATTTCCTATAGAAATCTGTTATATAAATTGTTGATAATATTCAAACTATCAGTACCTATAAAATATTTTTTCAATTTTAGTACATACTCTCAACTGGTGTTTTGTAAACTTTGAGTTAATTGATTTAAAAATACAATTTAATAATAACATATAACTATTAATTATAATATATAGTTCTTTTGGTCAATACTAACACTAAACTTGCAACCTTCTATAAGTTCATATTTGTAATAATTAATATTTAAGCGTGGTCGGACAACTTATTCAGCATATACTTAAGCTTTGAAGAAAAAAAAACGTGCTTGTGTTGACTTGGAATTACATAAAACATGAGGATTGTGTAAATTTTAACAACAAAGCCTCAGTTTTTATGTAATTTCGCATCCTCACTAAGTCTTCATTTATTGTTTATTCCTATAAAATATTTAGGTAACAAACTTCAAAATTATGCTTCTTAATCAAAAAAATTCTTATTGTATAAATGTTATTTTTATGCTATCATATATCATTCAAAAATGTATTTTTTTTTTTTTTTTTTCAATAAATATGGATATTTTTGTATACTATGAAAATGATATAAGTAGTTTGCATAATTAATCAATAAACCACACATCACTACATAAGTCTATTACTCTTATCAAAATTGAACTTCTGACATGACAGTAATTTGGGAAACACAATTAGGTACCTATACCTAATACAAAAGGTTGGTCTTTTGTTGGATCTAATTATTTTCGGTCAATTGTCTATATTTGACTGGTTATGATTAAAAAGTAAAGTAATGTAAAGCAAAGATTTGTAATGTAAAATAAAGCGAAGATAAGTAAAGTAATGTCAAGTAAACAAAGATAAATAAAGTTTTTAAGAATTAATATATTTTAAAGAAACAATAAATCATTTCTTCAATAATACGATTCTGAGCAAAGGAAGTTACTAATATATGTTCTATATATTATTGTTCTAATAATATTCGTCATTTTTAACACACCCACCAAGAGTATCTGATCCAAGGAGCAAAGAATACTCATGGTCCGAAGCGTGTCCAGTTTCTAGTCTATATGTTACTTCACTTATCTTTATTTACTTTAATTTACTTAGTTTATATTACTCAGGTACTAATTTCTGTTTTACTTTACTTGTCTTTACATTACTTTACTTATTTTTGCTTAACTATACTTTATACTTTTTTTTTTGTATGGTACATAAAGAAAAGGAAAAAAGACAATTTTACTAAAATTAAAAAAATTTTGATAAAAAAAATAATGATTGAAAAACTTTCTAATTTTATTTTTACTCAAAATTTTCTTGTGCCATAATATTTCTGATATTGTGTTCTATCTATGTTTAAATTTTCATAAAGTTTGGATTAAAAAGAAGTTAGTTTCCAAGTCTTTTTTTGTCAAATTTTGAGTAGTTTATGCGAAATTTTGAGAACACAATTGACAATTTCAAAAAATGGCCTATCTAAGATACTATTTCTAGAGAAAATCTAGTTTCAAAACGTTACTGTTCGAAACTTTTGGACAAGTATTTTTATATTAAAATGTGTAAATATAAAAAAAGAAAAATGAAAAGAATGAATAAAAAAATAAACATTATTGTAAAAATTTAATTTTGTAAAATATTCTGGATCTTAAGTGTATATCAAGTATTTACTTAAATTCAAGAAATTGTTAGAAATTAACAAAAAAAAAAAAATTGATTGGTTTTAATTTATTTAAGATTTGTTCTAATTGACATTTTAACAGATGAACTGATTGGCAGCCAACCCTAATATTATGTAGGTATCCATAAATGAAACGGATTTGAATTTAAATTAAATTTTTTTCAATGGTGGTAGGTGGACTATCTTATTCGACGTGTCTTACGTGTTCTAATATAGTGTTTTCTGCAAGACTTCGCCAAAGAGCCCTCAACAATTCTAACCATTCTCAACATTAGCCAGATTTTTCAGTTCCAGAAATGAGTACACACTGAGCTTTTGATGTTGTGGTTCAGCAGTCTATGGATGCAATGTGGTGTGACGGTATGTGGATAACATTGTGTTAAAATAGTGTAGTTATTTTCCATTAAAATAAAAAAAAAAATAAACCTAGTTGGTTGTTTTCTTAACGCATAACCTTTTTTTATTTCAGAAGCGGTACTTCAGAATCATCTTCAGCATATTTAATTTGTCTATTGAAAAGAACTATTTTGAAATTAGTTTTTCAATGTTTTATTCACAACATACAACATGGTAACTAAGATACCTAATTATGTAATATAACCGTGTGCGTTTGTTGAGTTTTATATTATATATTTTTTTAAATTTATAGGTAGGTATGATGTGTTCTTAATTATTATTGACGTTCACCATGCTTTGGAAAAAAAGAAGATGTTTTAGCATTAACGACAAAATCATGAACTACCATTTGTGATATTGAAAATGAATAAAGGTGTTAATCTTTTATTGATGTTTATATTATAAGTACCTCTTAACATCAATCAATACAGTGTGTCAACAAGTTTTCTTAATAATTACCAATGAATCAGTAATTATTTATTGGTCACTTCTATGGAATATCTATAAGCATAAAAGTATTTATCAATACATGTATATTGTTTTGACTTTGTCTTGATATTTACTCTTATGTCTATAGTATGCCCAATCAACATCCATTACATAAGATGCCACATGTAGAGATTTTGTTTACAATTTTTCAAAAACTATTATAGGAGAAGCTGATATTGTTTTTCTTTATTTAGATTAAATATAAATGTGGTCACTGGGATAGTTCAACTGGTTAAAATATTTTTAATTTTTTTTTTATTATTTCAGGTACAATATTTAGCTTATTAACCTTAAGGTAATTTTAATAAATTTTCATCGCATAAACATTATTTACACTCAGCCATGCGTAATTAAATTATAATAATTATTTATATTTCAGGTAAACTGGATGCCATTTGTACGAAATATAAGGAGAGTGAAAAGGACTAGTCATCAAATTATGCATGACTACTCCATTAGGACATTGTTTGGGTAAACTCATTATGTATACATAATCAAATGGACTTGATAATTTTTCTTTATTTTCAGATACATGCACCTGATTGCTGTTAACAATATATGATATGACATTTCGTAGCATGACGACATGGTGTTATTGAAACTTTTTGATAAATTATAATGCATACTTAAACTTTGCCTTTATCAGTCCGAGAGAATTATTAGTTTATCTTGTCTATGCGTCCAGAGCTTTAATTTATTCTCAGATCTGTAAGTAAATTTACTAAATTAATTTTTTATTTATATTTAAGCTAGAAGCAAAATACAGAGTTTGTGAGATATTTATTTCAAACACATCTTACCATAATTTCTTTCAGAATACTAGCAGTTTTTACCTAGGGCAGTGTTCTCTTTTAACTTTTTTACAAGTTTTTATTCAGTTTAAAAGTTATTTTTCTAATCTCTATTGTAAATCTATACCTTTAGCAGTTTTAGGTCTATTTATATTATATTGGTTGAACTGGCCGAAACACTATGAGTACATATACCCTTTATGACTTTTCATCACGTTTGGGTACACATATGCCTAAAAAAAAAAAAAAGATTTTGCAGTACTTTAATATTTTCAAAAATTCAGGGATATTTACTATGAGACTATGACCAACTATTTATGGACTGAACTCGGCATTTTTTACACAACATTCCAACCAAGTTTTAATGCGATGTTACGATGCACAGGAATACAGTTATAGCTCCTATTCCACTATGAAATGTTGCTAATATTAAAGAAAGATTTAAATATAAAATCCCAAATTTTTAATAATCTTGCTGGTCCAAGCACATTCTCTGCCTTTTTCGCCTAGATCTACAGTCCACCTCTCCATATAATATAATTTTATTATTATGACATAGTGTTGCTTATTTTATTCCTCAGATTTTGGACAATTCAACATCACCCGCATACACAGGACTACATGAGGGGTTTTAGTGGGAGGCTAATGCAACCAGTGGTTCTTCAGAAAATTATTATGCTTGCAGTACCTGTGTGAAAACGGCTGTCCTTGGAGGTCAGAAGAATGTGACCGAGTATGGTAACTACCAATGAGATACGAAAGGGAGCAGCCAATATCACCACCATCAGTGCCGTCATTTACCATCGCAGTTACCGTTGGTATACCTGTGTGCAAATGCTATGTGAGTATGACGATTTACTAATTGATCTTAATTACAATAAGCTACATGATGTTAGATGATGACTCTTGGGATGATTTTTTTCCAGTTTATGAATGAACCTTTGAAAGATAATCCAGAGGAATCCACTATAGAGGAGATGGCAAATTCCCTTGTACCCGATGCCCGCAAATGGGCCAAATACTTGCGAGGTCACATGTGCAAAATGGTCAGAAGGAGATGACTGCTCAAGTGCCAGTGAGATTTGAAAGGGAGCAGCCAACGTAACCACCATCACTCACCTGGCGTATAAACATTATTTTATTATATTTAAAGTGTTTTCACTTATGTATTTAAATTTTCCAATTAATTTTTTTGTGATTTTTTTTATAAATTTTATCGTGTGTTTATATTGGTCAGTGGTGGCAAACCTTTTAAACACTACGTACCAAAAATTACTTTTTTTTTAATGTGCCGTGAAAATATATAATATTATTCAGTATTGTAAAAAAAAAAAATCTACAAATAAAATTGAATAATCGTTATTGAACGATGTAAGCCGTATGCTGAAAATATAAAATATTTTTACCTGATTTACATATTATATTATAATATAGTAAATATATACTTAATTTTTCGCGTGACACTATGGCCATGCATACCATGGATTAGCCATCCCTGATATAGGTAATGGTAATACCGAGAATTTTCGGAATTAACTTTTTTTATTTATTTTAGTAGCTTATCATTAAATTATTTTTAAATACATTTTTAGAGTTTTTTGTACATTTTTTCATATTTTTAGTTTCTTTTTTATTTATTTATTTATTTTTTTGTCAATGCATTACTATCTAATTATTATAAGCCAGTTATGTATTTATATTTATTATTTGTATATTGTTAAAGACTTGGACTAAACCACCGGTCTCTTTATTTATAAAAACCCCTTCACATTAGTGGTGTTCTAAATCTAAATGGATACTTATAAAAATATTTTACTACAACTATTAAAAATTTATATCAGTTATAGTAGTTTAACTGTGGTAACTAACTGGCAGACCACTATCTGTATTGCAATCGTGGGTACATTTTTTATATATACCCTAATGATGATGTAATTATCAATAATTAAAAAAAATTACCACTTATTTATAAAAAAATTAATATTTTTTCCTATACTGTATTCTGTATTTTGCGATACGAGTGCTTATGAATAACAAATATCAAAGAATTTTCAAGTTGTTTATTTGTTTATATCAGATTTTTATTGACCAAGTTTAAAAAATTTTAAATTTCTGATTAGTGCCGTTCTGGATTTGTATCGTCTAGGTTTTAACATTACAGATTTTAAGTGAACCCGTGATAACGTTTTTATATTGCAAAAGTTACAAAAATAGTTCGTATGGTACTGTGGGATTATTAATTTATATATCAAATTTTGTATTAATTTTTGTACATATTAAGTAGTAGTGACATGAATTAAAGTTAAATTGAAGAAGGGTGGGAAGGAAAAGCCAAAAATAGACAGTTTCTCTCCAAAATGAACAGATTGCTAATACAGAACTACATTACTTAACATTACCTTACAAAGTCAGAGCTATACTTTTGTTTGATTTTTGAAACTTTTGGACAAACTTTCCATGCAAAAGTGTTTACAGGAAAAAAAAAATAATAAAATTGAATTAAACATTGCTGTAAAAACACTATCTTTACTCTACTTGAATTTAAAATATTAATTTTCATTGTGAATATAACATTCAAATTATATAATTAACGATTGATACTACTGACTGATTACCTTTTGATAAAAAGACTTCAATATAATAATAAGACTTCATAAACGTAACATAGTACAATAACTTTTATAATAAAAGTATAATATTATTATTATTAGTAAAAAAACAAAAGTTAGCGATAACACGCATTACTTAGGAGCACAATCAATTTCTGCTATGATTTATCTTTTCTTTAAAATTCAATACACCCGTCAAGAGAATCCCACCCGTCGTGTGAAGTATGTCCGGCTTTTTGAAATGTACTTTGGTAGAATATTTTAGTAGTATGTGATGGCCGGTAAAAGAAAATAGTCAGTTTTTTGTTTTTAATATTAATTTTATTTACATTTTTAAACAATAAGTATAAAAATAATACATAATTAAATAGGTATATAAATAATAACAGGTACATAGGTAAAAAAAAATAATAAAAAATTCATTTTTACATTAAATACATATTGTGACAATATAATATAATAGTTATTGACTAACAAAATGCACTTATTTCTTCCTCTGAATAGCGGACAGGAGGCCATATTTCCACACAACCAAGAGTGTGTCCGGTACTTAAAGGTTTTATTGTTTTATACAATAATTATTATCGTCTCGTGTGACTATACACCAAAATATTGTTATAATATGCGATCAACGCGAAAAGAAAGTCGACGCACATTATTGCGAGATACGGTGAAAAATGTTACAAAATGAAAATGCATATTATATAATAATAATAAATGTGGTCTGTATAATATACCAGAGAGTACATAATATTTTACACTAATCTTATAACTAGGGTTAGGACTTCTATAGGAGTAAGCATGTTTTTCAAAAATCATTCAAAACATAGCTAAGTAATTTAATAGCATTGCGTTTCATGACACTAAGAGTCGTATGCAGTTTTCTTTGATTTGCATATTTAATTCCTTTTTTTTTTTCGTTATAAGTGCATATTCCATTAATTTTTTTTTGAATATTTAATTTGAGTTTTCTTGGTATAGAAAAATTTTTCCCTGAATAACCGAAGAAATTGAATATTATTTGTTTAAATGTAAGCTTAAAAAAAAAAAGAAGAAATTTCATAAATAATATTATACCAATAATACAATTTTTAAATATCTTTTGAGTTTTTACAGTAAAATTAATTTGTTTCATAAGAGATTATTTTTGCATATTTTGTAAATTTTATAGCATATATTTGGTACATTTTTAGAGCATAAATGCATGCATAATGTTTTAAGTTTTTTTTAGAGCTATAAGTCCCTAGCCCTACAGTTATAACATAATATGTAAACTGGGGGGGGGGAATAAAAAAACCAGCTAGTTGGTGGAGCACGCGATGGCTGTCTCAGCTATATTTTAGTCGTACTCTCCAAAGTCTTGTCACATACAGTAGTCTTACTTCGTTAACGGGAGATAAAATTACGAATTCGGGTAAGATGAAAACTATAAGCGCGAAACGTGTTGGCCGTTTTCGATTTTGGGTTCTCCTCTTTCCGCGCTCTTAAGGTGGTCATTTCCCTTGGTCCCTGCGTTGTTTTTGCTATAAAACAAAAATACATAATATAATATGTTAATAACACGGGAGATTAGGTACGTGTCCTTTAATTTCTAATTTTTACAAATACTCACTTTCCAAAAAATATGGTCTTCATTATTGTATTGAACGGCGCTTCGACGAACAAATGCAACAAGGCGCCTGCGCCGTACGATCTGAATACAGCGACTATCCAACCGTCAAACTAGAAAAAAAAAAAACAGAGTACAAAACGTATATTAATTTTATGTATGTTTGATCTATTTTTGTCTGATCGCCCCTTCCAAATTAATAGTTCCTGTATCTGCCCCACTGTGCGTAATACAGGAAATATTTATTTATTTATTTTATCAAATGCTATAAAAACCATCATATATATATATATATATATAGAAATTACATAAGTATACAAAATACAAAACACAAAATAATATTATTTATAGCATCCCTTTCAAAAGCTAAGCTTGTGTTGAAAAGGAGAGTTCTAAACAGGCGCGCACTCGGGGTTTTTTTTTTTTTGGGGGGCTTACATTTTTTCTTACTTTTCCTCACACTCCAATACACAAGTATCATTAATTTTTAACGATTTTATTTATTATTA